>LOJH01028988.1:1125-17572 GCA_001685095.1 Ellobius talpinus | reverse complement strand
TCTGTGTCTGGGTTGCCTCACTCAAAATAATGTTTTCTAGATCCATCCATTTTCTTGCAAAATTCAAGCTGTTGTTATTTTTTTCCGCTGTGTAGTACTCCATTGTGTAAATATACCACATTTTTTTATCCATTCTTCAATCGAGGGGCATTTAGCTTGTTTCCAAGTTCTAGCTATGACAAACAAAGCTGCTATGAACATAGTTGAGCACATGTCCTTGTGGCACAATTGAGCATCCTTTGGATATATACCCAAAAATGGTATTACTGGGTCTTGAAGAAGGTTGTTTCCTAATTTTCTGAGAAATTGTCACGCTGACATCCAAAGGGGTTGTACCAGCTTGCATTCCCACCAGCAATGCAGAAGAGTTCCCTTTTCCCCACAACCTCTCCAGCATAAGTTGTCATCAGTGTTTTTGTTTCTGTAGTGTAGTGGTCTGCACTGTTGATATGATGGCTGTGTCCTGGCTCAGATCATTTAGTCTGGTAGCTTGCTCAAGATCGCAGCCATGAGCTGATCATTTACTTCATGTCCAAGGACGCTCAATAGATCTTAATTGAGCTCAGCACGTGCTAGACTTAGTGAAATGCAGCTGACAAGGTTTTTTTTATTTGAAGGAACAGAAGCCACACCTGTTAACCTGAAAAGTATTAAGAGTCCATCAGCAAGCACAGAAAGCTGGCAACCAAGTGAAGATGGCAGTAGGGTCTGCCAAGCAGCCCTGGGAAGGAGCACAGCTGAAGCCATGCCCTGTCCATCAAATGAGGACACCATTTCTAAACCTGAGCCCTCTACAGCCAGCCCAGCAACTGAACCACCATCACCCTGGACAGTGTGCTGGCTCACTCTGCAAATTCAGTGTTCCAGGATGACTAAGCTTAGGGAGTGACCACATCTCTCTGCAGGCTTAAAGACACAGAGGCTGGGCCCTGAATCTTTCCCTTCCTCTAGCGAGGGTTCGTCCTCTGCCAACACTCATATAATAGAGTTTTCCCCAAAATAAAGAGCTGAGCCACAGAGAAGGTCTCTGGCTTGGCTGGAGCATGTGCCGGGCTCTGCAAAATCAATCCAGTGGATTGCAGATTCCAATTATCAGTCCAGGGTCCAGTGATTTCTATGATGAAACCTAGAAGGTAAAGTAAATAGATTGAAAGTCATGAAGTCTGAGCTTCTGTTCAGAAAAAACACACACAGAGGAAGGGAGGGAAGGAGGGAGGGAAGAAGGGAGGGAGGGAGGGAGGAAAGGAGAGACAGAGGGAGAGAGGGAGGAAAAATAAAAGAAAAGAAATTTGAATTTTTAGTGAAGCAACCCACTTTGACCCCAAATAGAGTGTCTCAGGACAGGAAGTCAGGACCATTCCAGAGTCCTGGAAAGGAAAATATCACTCCCAAATTTTCAATGGGAGTCTATCCACTCCCATTCATAAGCTAGCATCCCCAGGGCAGGAAGGATGCTACTGCAGCCTTGGGTCTTCAGTCAGGCTATTTTTAAGAGAACCCAGAACTGTAGCATCGCTAAATTCCCAGATGTAGTCAACAAGCCGGAAAGAGACAGTTAAATTAAGTACTAGAATTTGGTTTTCCCATTTCCGGCCTCCTGGCACTGCCTGTGAGAGCTCCTGCTTCTATCAGAAAGCACGTACTATGAAGCTTATCCCCAGAGCTCCTTTCATGGCCCTGTGGATATGGATGCATTCTAGGCCTCCAACCCCACAACTGTATTCATGGTCTTTCCATGGCCCTGTGGACTTGGATGCATTCTGGGCCTCCACCCCCACAGCTGCAGTCACGGCCCTGTGGACATGGATGCATTCTGAACCTCATCCTCACAGCTGCATTCATGCCCTGTAGACATGGATGCATTTCTGGTCCTCTGGTCTCCATCCCCACAGCTCTTTCCATAGCCATGTGGCCTGGATGCATTCTGGAACCTGCAGCACAGTTACTGACCTGTATCTGAGTTTCAGTGCTCTTCCTGGTGGGAGAAGCAGGATAGTAAGAGGGGGAAGTCACTAAGAAGAGGAAGAGCAAACATGTGAGATCAGAATGACAATCCTGCCTTCAAAAGCAGCTCATAAAAGAGGATAAGGCTGTTGCTTTCCAGGAAAATCTTTCCAAATCCCCTGATGCAGAGGAATGCTGTAAAGACCCTCAACGTTTGTCCTTGGAACTTTTTGAGGTTCCCTCAGGGTGGACTGGTTCCATGGTGATGGTGCCTTACTCAGCACCTCACCATTGAGAGAGTTCAATCTCAGAAATGACCTCACCATCCAAGAGCCTTCTCTCCTGCCTGCAGTCCTCCTTCTGCCTAGGGACATCTGGCAACAATCATTTCACTCATTTGCACTGAATGAATGGTGTCTTATTTCCTCCCTCTGCACGGAGCCTCAAGTATGGCCATTAGAGGCTCTCGTGTGTCATCGGATGTTGTGTTTTGCCAAGGAAGTCTTGTTCCTTGTTTTTAAGCTCCTAGAACAATCCCATTTTAGGGTATCTTCTATCTGGACTGGCCTTGCAACAATTTGCAACATGTGCTTTTTTTAAGAGATGATTTATCCTCTTTCCACATTGGGTGCCTCTGGATCGCCTGCTGCAATCAATGTCCTTGTGTTCCTCTCCAATGTCCCCTCTCACTTAGGGAAGAAGGCACCAGTCCTCACGCCTTCTGAGGTATAAAACACAATGACTTCAATGGTCAGTTCCAAGGAAACCTTTGGGGTGTAGCTGTGTAGGAACCATTCCATATCTTGTCTGTGATGGGTATTGCATGAGTCTAAAGAGAGGAGGAAGTGAGAGCGAACAACGGTGAGGGAGAAAGATGAATCTTGCATGGATTGTCTTATGTGGACTCCAGATTGCCCGTGCGTGCCTCTGTGTGTGTGTGTTGTGTGTGTGTGATGTGGTTATGGTAATGATATGGAACAGAATAGCATGGGATGGCATGGGACAAAAGTAGAGGGGGCACTAATTGTGGGGGAGGGAAAGACCAGCAGAAGAGGGAGCCAGGAGAGCACATGGGGAGGGCAAAGAAGAGCCTAATACAATAACAGACTTATAAAACTGGAAGTGATGCATGAGATATTTTGCTTCAAATCCCAGAGCCTGTGTCATATCAGAATCAATCAATCCATAATTTCTGGGATGGACACCAGGCATCTGTGTTTCCTCCAAGCTCTCCAAGGTTTCCAGAGTGCAGTCAAGGTCAAGAGCCAACTGTGAGTAATGTTTGCCTCACAGGAAAAACTGTTTTGTCAGCAGCTCAGCGTCCATTTCCCAGAGGCAGATTCTGTCCATCAGGATGCACCTGTCCCAGCTTGGGCAAGGGACTGGCTTTGTGACTGGCTTCTCCAAATGACTTCCTTAGAGACTGTGGTTTCTGTCACTGAGGCCCCAGTCTGGAACCAGAAGTAGTCCCAGGAGACACAGATAGACTAGGATTCCCATGTTTCCAAATTCATTGTGGGTTCTGCCCGCCCCATCCCAGTCACCACGCATGATTAAAAACAAATAGAAACCCATTGTTTTAAAGGTACAGGAAACCTTCCTGGTCTAATGACTCACGCTTTTTATCATAGCACTCAGGAGGCTGAGGCAGGAGACTACCATGAATTTGGAGGCTGAACTGTTTAACAAGCTTATTTAAAAATAAAGAATGAGCACGGAAGGTCAGGACAAACAAGGACAAATAATAATGTTGTGTGTCAATTTAACCTGTCCACATTGTGCCCAAGCATCACTTTGGGTCAAGGTGTCTGGGGAGAGGGTCCCACGAGTGGGTCTCACCCCACCAGCTGAAGACCTAAACAGACAAAACAACTATTGACAAGACACTTCGCTTACCTATGTGGCTTGAGATTGGAATCTTGGCTTTTTCCTGTCTGCAGCCTCAAATCGGCCATCCACTTCAAGGGTCTGGGGGGCCGCATCCTTCAGCTAGAACTTGTGTGAATGGATCTACAAAGACTTGCAAACTTAATCATGCAGATTTGATGATCCTCAGCCTTCAGGGTGTTGCTTGAACTAATTCCCTGAAGAAAATAAACTCACCCCCTCCCCACCTCTCTGTTTCTTTGGTGAGTTCTGACTAATACATATTTTTTTCTTTTTTGGAAAACTTTTTGCGGTGTGTGTGTGTGTGTGTGTGGTGTGAGTGTGTGTGTGTGTGAGTGTGTGTATGTGTGTGGTGTGGTGTGTGTGTGGTGTGGTGTGTGTCTGTGGTGTGTGTGATGTGTGTGTATGTATGTGTGTGGTGTGGTGTGGTGTGTGTATGTGTGTGTAGTGTGGTGTGTGTCTGTGGTGTGTGTATGTGGTGTGTGTATGTGTGTGTGTGGTGTGTATATGTGCATGCCCCAAGGCATTCGTGTAACAAGTTGCAGGAACCAGTTCAAGTCATCAGCCTTGGTGGCAAATGCCCTCACTTGATGAGCCAGCAAATTCTTCTGTGTTCTTCCATCTGTTCTAGTAGTCTTGAGAAACTAATACAGTTACAGGCAGAATATTAATACTGATCCAGTAGAGGAAAACTCCATCATGGTTACTTTCCTCACTCCCCTGTCTCTTCCTTAACTCCCAGCTGTATTTCCTCCATTTCTATAATTTGGTCATTTTAAAATTTGCATAGATGACATCACACAGAGCCTACTTTTTTAACCACCAAGTTAAACCATTTAAAAGAAAATAACCCAAAGCCACTTTCCTGGACCTTTCTAGAACTAGAAAGACTGTGGTTAGGTTCGCAGTCCTTCCTGACGTGGATTTCTGCTCCAAGACACACCTTTCTTCCCAGCAGCATCACGCCCACCTCCGCCCCACCCCCNCATGCATTCCAGCAGTCAGCAATCAGGAGAGGGAAAGAAGCTCTCCTACGTTTCTCCTAGAATTCAATGATCACATCCTCCCTAGAACAAACTTGGGGAGTTCAAGCTCAGTCAGCTTTACCACGACTCCATATCTGTTATCCAGCCCTGCTTGAGTCAATGGGAAAGTGTGCCAGGCTCTCTTCCCTCTCCTGGGTTGACTCACTCCCCCCTCTTCTGGGCTCAGACTCTGGACTTCTCCACATCCCATGAGGGATGGAGCATGAGTCCCACCTCAGGGTGTCTGTCCACTGTTTTCCTTCCCACCCAGCATGTCACTGCCTGCAGGGGCCACAGCATTTTGTTAATTACTCTGTAACTTAAACAATGAGTCTGGTTTTTACATATGTATCAATGTACTTTATTACTTTTCTCTGGTTTATACATATGTATCAACGTACTTTGTTACTTCTCCTGGCTCTCTGGCTTCCCCCATTCTCCTGCCACCCTCTTGCTGGTCCCCTCTGACGGCTGGTATCCCCCTTTCTGCTTTCACATCACATATCTTTCATTATTCTCCCTCCCTCCCGTGGTCCCTTTTCTACACTGGAGCTGCTGCATCCGTAACTGCTTTGTTGTGATGCTTCCTTAATTCCCATCCTCTTCCTTTAGTGCAGTGCATTCACGCCTTGTCATTTGCTACCCCTCTGCAACTGAAAGGCAATGCTAAGCAAATGACCCCTTCTCTGCCCTTCTGCCTCCAACTACCCTGGGCTGGTGTGTCCTCCAGCTGAACCTGCTGGGGTTGCCTGTCACCCTTGATGGGATGGGACTGAATAAACCCCGGAGTGAAATGCTTTCTGTTGACTGATTCAATAAAGAGAAGATACCCATCTAGATTCCTTGTTTACTAAAATTCAAGGTGTGTAGACTGTCCTTGGCCCTGAAAGCTCCCTGCTAAGGGGCTGGCTGAATTTCTGTTTCTAACTTGCAGCTGGAGAGGAGCTAGTGGATTCAGCCCCAGGATCAATTTCCATGTCTAGAAAGCTTTTGTCTAGTGTGATTCTGTGAAGCTGAAAATGAAATCAATGTTTGTTTCCAGGACCTAGAGCTCTACTACTTGGAATAAATGAAAAACACACACAAAATGCAATCCACAAAATGTGCTGCCACTGGGCTTAGTCTCTGAGCCTCTGCAGAGAGTGTATAATAATTCATGAGGTCCGTGGCAGAGATGGGTTAAACGGCTCCCCATGAAATGTGTCCTGGCCAACAACTCCACCTTCTTTATCGATCCATGGACAGAGACGGAAGCCAGATACAAGTGGCAGGACAGGGCAGATCAACCCTAGCCACAGCAGAGAGCCTGCTACCTTGTCTGCTCAGTGCTGAGGGGTCTTACATTGAGTACCTCTGAGACATCTGCTCTGTGTGTGTCTTCTCCATGCTGCCAGACAGAGAGTTCATGAGAAGCTGTGGGGATGAAGTGTTCAAGTGTAATTGCTAAGAAGAGTCACAGAAGATGGGGAGAGCTGAATCATCTAGGGGAGGCATCTGATAAATTAAATTTTAGCAACTGTTTCCTACCAAATAAATAAGACTTATGAGTCCAATGTGTGAAACAGAGGTGTAGTTTCAACGAGGCATTCAGCTTCTCTGGGGGGACCCTCAGATCCCAGAACCTAGGGCTGTGTGGAACACAGGCAGGAAACAGCTCGCAGGAGCCCAAGGCTCACACTGCTTTCAACAGTTTAGTGGTGCTAAATAGTCAGACTTTGAGAGTGGGTTTGGCTTCAGGACACCAGCTACTGTCTCTCAGAAGAGGTCTGATTTCTAATGTGAATGAACCTTCCGGGATCTGCATTTAGAACCCGAAAACACGGTGAGAAAATTGAACATGATTGCTTCGTGTTACATGAATGCCACACACAAATAGTAGGGACTGTGAGGGGCAACCACGAATTATTCAGAAGAGATCTCAGCTTTGGAATAAAGACATGTCCCAGGTGAACCCTCACCAAGGCACACATGATGAGTCAGTGATCCCCAGTGTGTCACGTTTCCTTTTAAGGCTCACACTTCCAGAAGTAGGATCCTGTGGTAGAGAAGTATTTTGTGTTCAAACAGACCTGAGACTAAAGCCCAGGATGCCACATGATGCTCACATGACCTCAGACAAAGTCACTGACCTCTCTGGGTTCCCTTCTGTGGAGAGATGAGCATCCCCGGAACCAATGAATGGGGACAACACTCAACATCATTGGTTCAGGGACACAAAGCCATATTGCGTTAAACTGTCCTTTTGGACCAGGCAGGAAGAAAGTCTAGAAAAGTCAGGTGATCTCGAGTACTGGGGAACATTGACTGTTTGCAGATTTCTCACAGATGCTGTGTGAAACCATACTGAAAGTCATAAGGCCCTTAACATGTACCCTGGGAGTCAGGTTCCACTCCGAGGGAGGGACGTGAGCTTCTATTGAACCCATTTCCCTTGAAGCCATGGTAGCTACGGACTTCTCTGCCTCCAACAAAGCAGTTAAACTACAGTAACACAAGTTGCTCATCAGATTCATTAGTACAGGTCAAAGTTCACAGACAATAAGCCACAAAAATGAACTAAAGATGAGCCATGATGGGAAACCATGGATACCACTTGGATACCACTGTGTAAAGAGGAAGTGGTCTCTCTCTCTCTCTCTCTTTCTCTCTTTCTCTCTTTCTCTCCATCTTGTCTATCATGTCTGTCTTCCACCCTCCCTCCTTTACTCTTATATGTGGTGGTCAGGGGTGTCCTATAGACAGACTGTCTTTTTATGGAGGGCTCTAGTACAATCTAGAAGGGCATTTAGATCACTAGTCAATTACTTGTCCTCCATGGTGGTTACATGGACATTTGTGTACACAATTTCATCCAGATATAATCTAGTTTCTATGTAAAAATCTCGATGTGTATTATATTCATTACAAAATGACTCCTTTCTAACTAGCCCTAAGACATTCACAAATAAAATTCAAATGAGGTGTCTTGAACTGGACCCTGGAAAGTCCTGACAAAATATTCAAATGTCAAAATGTCATTCTGTCTGTCACATCTTTTTCCAATGATTTATCATGGGCTCTTCACACTCTCTAGAAGTTTGGCTCCTTGTGGACACCCTCTTCACTTTATTGAGGGCTAATTTTACTTTCTCATGCCCTCAGTTAGACCCTAAGCTCCCCCTGAGGGAAGGCTGTATCTCTTTCATCTGTGCATCCACCTCTGAGCACACAACATACAGCTGAAGCATAGAAAGGATGTCTCAGTAATAAACCAGAAATAACTGAGAAAAGCTCCCTTTCCGAAGAATGATCCTCCAGTTGTGACCTGTCATGGCTCAGGTCAAAACGAACATGGTCACGAGGAGATCACAGTGACTGAACCAACAGTATCAAGAGGAATGAGACATGTCTTAGACCTGAAGGAGAGGAGAATTTTAGTAAGAAGGCCTATGGACAAACATTCTCTCCACAGCTTAGAGTGTGGAGGCTGTGGGGAGAAAAGGATCCGTAGGACCGCGGACACAGCTCCAGAGCAGGGGAAAACAGCCAAGACAGCTGAATAAAGAAAAAGGTGAATGGATTCAGCTTCTGCAAAACACAGGAACTTAGGAATGACTCCTGATCCTCTGTGTAAGACCCGCTTCTAGGAAGGGTGACCTGCGGGCTCTGGTTTTTCTGGAGTAGGAGTCTTCGTGCCTGGAAACCAAGTTTCACACAGAACCATACCCAAGCTGCTGACTAAGGAGTGGTCTCAGGCTCCCACAGTCTTTGATGTTCTAGCCAGAGAGAAGCTCAGTTGTCACCAAGGTCTTCACTCTTTGTCATGACATGGGGATGATCCTCTTAGAAAAATGCCTTTGATTCCCATCCAGAAAGCATCATCGAAGCCAAGCTCTGACACAGAATTCAGTCTGTAACACAGTGTATAAAAGGCTGAGACCCCAGCAATGTTTAGATTCAGTTTGGTCCGCAGAGTTGGGTTACATCATCCAGTGATTTACATCTCTATCTTTGACCATTAATAAGTTAGACTGTCGCTTTCTGCTCTGAGTTCATGCACTTTAGTGTCTAGGGAAATTTATAACCTCTATGGAAATGCCAATCACACCGCAGAAATTGCCAGTCCACAAGGAATATGTTGACCCCTTGCTCAGTCATTTCCCAGTTTCTTCTCTTTTTCTTTAGGCAACTTCCCTCCGTAGACTTTTTTTAAACTTCTGCTTTTATAGATAAACTATTACCAATATCCAAGATGTATTTGAATATAGTGTCACTCAAGCTGACCTTAAACTTACAGCGTGCCTCAACCTCCCAAGTGCTAGATTATGAGTGCTTTGTACTGCATCCAGTTATTCTATAGCTTTTATTTATTTAAGTTTCTTACATTTATAAAGGAAGTATAAAGCATCCCTCCAGAACTGAATCTAATTTTAAAAATGATGGCGTTAAGAAAAAGCAGAAGAAAGAGAAACAGAGAGCCTGTCGGAGCGAGGATTTGGTTCATGCTTCACTTAATTGCTAATTCCCAATGGCCTCTTCTGCTTGTTTTTTAGTGGGAGAGAAGATCTATGCTTCAACCTGGAATGAACTTGGGGTGATAGATGGCCTGGCCACTTGATAATTATGTTCTGTGCGTGTGAAGGCAACTTCCCTGGCCTGCACTGAAAGCTAAGCTCAGCTGACTCCTAATCCCCACAAAGGCCAGAGGCAATGCTCCTGCGTGTGACTTTAAATGCCAGCATCTCTTCATCTCTCTAAAGGATGCTGTGTTTGGTAAACTCTCTGTCCTGGATCTCACAGTGGATGCTTCATACCTCACTACAGAATGCACATTTGGAAGTAATTATCCAGCTTTGCAAGATGTTTTTGTTTAGTGGCATGTGTTCTTAGACATCAAAGTAAATTTTCCTTTGAAAACAAAATACAAGTAGGCCAAAGAAAATATGCCTTCTGTCCTACCGCAAATAAATAATCATCCATAATTTGTTCCCCTACATCTTTCTAACACCTTATATGTGAAAGAGTTGCAATGAACCAGATGTCTGTGTCCCCAGCATCAATTTATTAAAGCCATAGCCCCAGTGCAATGGTATTGGGGGTATTAGACTTCAATACGGCTGGAGCCCTCAGCATGGAATTAGTGCCCTGGTTGGAGGAAGAGACTGGAGCTGGTGTCGTGGTCTGAATGGGGCATGCGCACTGCAGGCTCATGTGTATGAATACTTGGTCCCCAGCTGGCAGTTCTGTTTTGAGAGGTCATGGAACTTTCACAGACGGGACATTGATGGAAGAAGTGGGTCACTTACTAGATAGCATGCATGTGTGTATGCCAATACCTATGAGCATGTGGAAACCAGAGTTTTCCTAGGTCATTGTCCACTTTATACATTGAAGCAGGGTCTCTCACTGGAACCTAAATCTGGATGTCAGGCTACTCTACTAGTCTACCTAATCCTCTTGCCCTGGGGGTTCCCCATCTCTGCCTCCATTTTGTTAGGTGGATCACTGCACCTAGAGGGGTCCTGAGGATCCTAACTCCTGCTCTCCTGCTTGTATAGCAGGCACTGTCACTCTTGAACCATCTTCCAGCCCCCGGACTGTGCTTTCAGGGTTTAGACTGCCACCCTTTGCAATCCCTGCAATGGCAGGTGTCTAAGGTGCTTCACAACTAGGTGCCTGTCACCCACTACCATCAGGGTGCTACGTACCAGATGTTTGTAAGGGCCACATTCGCACTGAATGTATGCTGCTCCTGCTTTGAAGCTTGGGGGGGAGTAAATGTTCTTATTCAGGACTCTTTTGCTCATTCGTTTGTTTCTCTGTGTAGCCTGACTGTCCTGGAGTTCGTTCTGTAGACCAGACTGGCCTTGAACCCACAGAGATCCACCTGCCTCTGCCTCCAGAGTGCTGGAATTAAAGGTGTGCACCAGCACTACCCATTTTTCAGAACTCTTTAGAAGACAAGAACAGCGTTCGGTTGTGCCCATGGTTCCTTGTAGTAACTGATACTAAAGCTGCTACATGAATTATGGTCTCAGCATAAAGTACTCCCCCACAGGCTCAAGTGTTTGAGCACTTGTGGTACTGTCTTAGGAGGTTATAGAACCTTTGTGACATGGCATCTCATCGGAAGATGTGAGCGTAAGGGACATGGATAGAAGGTTAGAACATTCCTAGTTTCAAAGAAATGGCTCTCTGCTTTCAAGAGGCTGCAGGTCACACCAACCCCCAGTGAGCCCCAGCTGCCATGCCTCCACTGCAATGACAGTGTGGGGGGAAGGTATCCTTCCCCTAAGTTGCTTCCATTGATTATTTTGCCCTAAAGATCACAAAAATGACCAACTAACACCCAGGGAAAAGCCTTCCTTTCCCTTGTCCTTGGCTCTCTGCCTCCAACAGCCTCAGTTTCCTGAGAGGACATGGAGGAGATGTAAGTGAAGAGTCCTTTAATTTCTCAGAGCAGCTGAGACCAACCACATCTGTGACCACATCCGTGAGACTAAATGCACGTAGTAGGTATTGACAGCAAGGCCTGGCTATCAAAAGTCACTATTTGCGCAAAGCTGGGAAATGTCATTCTACTGACCCTTCGGGTTTCTTTCTCTTCCCCCAGCTCAGAGAAATGGTATCCTTCTCCTAGATCTTTGAAGTGTGTAGCTAGGATGATCCCTTGACATATACAGGGAACCACTACAGACAAACTCTTAGAGTGTAGCACTGGACACTTCAGAGGTCCCTGCTGGGCTTGGGACAGCTGCTGCCAAATTGCAATACTTCATTGGGGGCATCTGCAAAGCTCGCAATCAGGATTCTTATTTGTTTACAGGAAGTAGACTCGAATCTCTCTGAACAAGTTCTCAGAAAGGAAAAAGCCAAAACCGTCTTCAGGGTCCCAGCTCCTTGGACACAGAATCGCCATCTACACGCTGCATGCCACTTCCATCAGAGAAACCTGCAGTTGAGAGCCACTGTCTCTCGCTTTCGGGACATGAGACAGTTGTGTGCAGTGAGGGGCGTGCTGAAGTGAGTAGAAAACTTGGCTAAGGACTGGGAGGCGGCTTAGTTAGCAAACTGCCTACTGTGCAAACCCGAGGCCTTGAGTCCAGAACCCACGTGAAGCAGGTGTGGTGAGACACGTCTGTGATTCCAGCTGGGGTGGTGGGAATGGGGAGACAAGAAGTTCAGGGTGCAGCCAGCCCAACAAGGGGATGAACTCCACGGCCAGTGAGAGACCCTGCCTCCAAAGAGACCATGGGAAACCAGGCATGATGCCACCCAGCACAGCTACGATCCCAGCCCTCCAGGAGGTGGAAGTCAAGTTCCTCACTGGCTACATAGTGACTTCCAAGCTAGCCTGAGATACGTTGAGACCCTGTCTAAGAAAAGAAAAGATGGAGTTCAATTAGCGAGGACACTGAATATTGACCTCTGAACTCCATACACTCATGTGGATACATACATGCACCTACCTACACATGGATACACTCGCAGAAATATGTACATATGTCATACATGCAATAATAATTTCGAAACATAAAAATTAATAAAGCCTGGCTAAATGTCCCTTGTGTCTGTGTATCTGTGACACAGAAAGGTCATACACGTCTCCCTCGATATCTAGAAACACAGTCCAATCCCGTACTTTGGAATGTAAATGCCACAGGATCCACACCAAACCCTCCTTGGATGCACTAAAGAAGGAACCTGTAATGTAGCTATTTCCTCTGGGTTGGATATGATCATCACCATCTGGAACCAAAAAGCTGTGAGGACCCAGACCAGGACGTCATGGCATTGGGCCTATTGACAGTGCTCCCAGAGAGGGAAGAGGGCTGGTGATGAGTGTTAGGACCTTCCCTCCCCAAGAGTCCAATCCCCATTTTTTATTGAATTATTTGTTCTTTTGATGTCAGCCTACAGTCCACAACCCCAGAGAACCTAGGGAACAAAGAGGACCCTAAGAGAGACATACATGGATCTACACAGGAAGGTGAAAAAGACAAGATTTCCTGAGAAAATTGGAAGTGTGGAGGTCACGGGAGAGGATAGAAGGAGAGAGAGGAGGAAGGGGGAGTGAAGAAAAAAAGAATAGCTTCATAAAAACAATTTAAAAAGAGTCCAATTCCCTAGACCACAAGAGGCAAACAACAGCCTATGGAGGGACTTCTCATGCTGTAGATGCCTGGAAACTAGCCAGGGACTTCCTGGTGGTATAGACCCCTGTTAGTCACCCATGTTCCGCTGATTAACCCCAATAGACTCATTGGTTCAGCAGGTTGAACAGAATCTCCATCTGGGCTGAACAACTACCTCTTTACATCTTTGGAAACCCACCCAACACAGACCAAGAGCAAATATGGGCCATTCTATGCACTTGACACTAATCAATCTTAACTGGGGTAAGAAACACAAAGACAAGATTTAATCTTTTCTTTTCGTATTAATTTTTGTTAGCATACAAAATAATAGATGGGTTCCATCATGACATCATCATATATAGACATTGTTGTACAGTGCTTAAATTCACCCCCATGCTACCTCTTCTTGTCTCTTCTCTCCTACCTGCTGGTTCCCTTCCTGTCTCTAAACAGTTCCCTTTACACTTCCATGAGAATATAGATATATATACATACATATATGGAGAGAGAAAGATTGAGATATATTGAGTTATATTGAGATACATATGTCTAGATTTCACATATTAAATAAATGTGATATTCAGACTTTCTTCCCTCCATTGTCCTCTCCTGTTCTCTACCTCCTCTTAGACCCCTTTCTCATTCTTAATAGTGCCCTGTCTACTTTTATGTTGTGTGTGTGTGTTAATGTGTGTGTGCGGCACGTGTGTATACACAAGTGTACGTTCTGATACATACAAGAGAAAGTATGCAATACTTGTGTGGTACTTTGAATGCAATTGGCCCCCATAATCTCATCAGGAGTGTGGCTTTGTTGGAGTGGGTA
This sequence comes from Ellobius talpinus, assembly GCA_001685095.1. Lineage (NCBI taxonomy): Eukaryota > Metazoa > Chordata > Mammalia > Rodentia > Cricetidae > Ellobius > Ellobius talpinus. The sequence continues at coordinate 3,773 of LOJH01028988.1, read as the reverse complement.
TGGCGTTGTTTGGAGGAAGTGTGCCCCTGTGGGGGTGGGCTTTGAGGTTTCCTTTGCTCAATAAGTCAGTTGACTTCCTGTTGCCTGCAAAATGTAGGACTCAGCTCCAGCACCATGTCTGCCTTCATGCCTCAATGCTCTCCACCATGATAATAAAGGACTGAACCTCTAAACTATATGTGAGCCACCCCCAATTAAATGTTTTCTTTGTAAGAATTGCGATGGTGTGGCTGGAGAGATGGCTCAGAGGTTAAGAGCACTGGCTGCTCTTCCAGAGGTCCTGATTTCAATTCCCAGCAACTACATGGTGACTCACAACAGCCCATAATGAGATCTGGTGACCTCTTCTGGCATGCAGGCAGAACACTGTATACATAATAAATAAGTAAATCTTAAAAAAAAAACTTGCCAAGGTTATGGTGTCTCTTCACAGCAATAAAAACCTTAAGTAAGACAATCTGTCTAACTGAATTTGCTTTATTCACTTGATAGGATGTTCTCCAGTTTCTCCAGTCTTCCTGCAAATGACATCATTTCACCCTCATTCCCAGCTCTGTAAACCCCATGGTGGACTTGCACTGTTCCTCCTTCATCCAGTCACCTACTGAAGGGCATTGAAGCTGGTTCCAACTCTTCCCAGAAGCATGGTGTCCAAGAGTGAGATGGGTGCTCATGCACCCCTCTACCCAGTGTCATCGAGTACCTTCACTTGCAAATGCTGGTGCCACAGACTTTCCTTCAATTGTGAGGATGAATAAGACAGAGGCTTACTGTTTAGAGAGGGGAGGTGGTTATGTGTTCAAACTGGAGGTGCTCTGACTTGGACACATGCCTTGGCTCGCACAGGTCCTTACAAGAGCTTACAGAGAATGCTAGTTCCTAGAACTGGACATTAAATCCCAACTGAGAATTCACAAATGCAAACAACTACCTAGAGCTGGCCTCTCCAGTACCCCACAGTAACATTAGAACTACCTGTAGCTGGCCTCTCCAGTACCCCAACAGTAGCCTTTAGGCAGATGGACTTAGTGCACTCAAGGCTGGGATGATAAACCTTCAAAGAAGTATCCAGATAAGAATTCGCATCACCCAGGAACAGTACTGTGGTGGTTTGAATAAAAATGGTCCCAAGGGCCCATAGGGAATGGCACTGTTAGGAGGTATGGCCTTGCTGGAGTAAGTGCTGTGTTATTGAAGGAGCTGCATCACTGGGGACAGGCTTTGAGGTCTCAAATGCTCAAACCACACCCAGTAGCGAAGTCTCTTCCCGCTGCCTGCAGATCCAGGTATAGAACTCTGAGCTCCTTCTCCAACACCATACTTCCCACCATGATGACAACAGACTAAACTTCTAAACTGAAAGCCAACCCCAATTAAATGCTTTCCTTTGTAAGAGTTGCCATGGTCATGGTGCCTCTTCACAGCAATAAAACCCTAACTAAGACAAGGACCAAAGCATAAACCTTTTGCACTTCTTTCCTGATGCTGAGGTAACCACATAACTCTCAGCATTTAAAGTCTTCAAAGGAAGTGACAAGGCTACCTGTTTTCTGACAGAAAAATAAAAAATCAGCCTACTATACACAGTATTGGGAACGTCTTCATGAGATGGCATCCATGATGGGCACACTCTGCATGTTCTATGAGCAACCTGTGTTAAGTATATGCATGAAAGGAGATAGATTACTGCCTAACTACATTCTCCAACAAGCATTTAGAAACTTCTAGGGTGTGACATATAGAGGTTATACAATTTGATTCTCTAGAGATCAAAGAATTCAGCCCAGATAGTCACTGAAACTGAGTCTCATAAACCATCTGGGGTTTGCAAAAGGATCCCCAAGCCTTCATACAATGGTGTCGCAAGTAGCTGGCTGTCTCTGCTCACCTCGACACTGCAGAAGGCCTGACCTTTACCACAGGGATTCTATTTCCACTAACAGACAAGAAGCAACCCTGTGTATGAGTTTATAGCAAAAAAAACAGTACTCACATCATTGAGGGGATTAAAATCATAGATAGGGATTTGCAACGGCCGCCATCATTGTCTAAGTATGGCACTCAAAACATTAGCATTAGTGGCTCTGTTTTTCAGCCAATTGCTGTCATTTTGCTTCCCATGAGCCGAGAGGCATTTTCTGCTTTTATTTTGATCCCCGTGGCCGATATAAAGAAGCCAGCCACGGTGCTGGAATCAGCATCCAAAGGCATTGCCGTATGTTGCCTTGCATTTCACAGAGCCAGCTTCAAAGCTCTGAGTTATCTTTCCAGCCCTGGAACGGAACCTTCAGCTACTTTATTCAAAACCCTCTTAAAGCATCAGGCCTTCCAGGACCGAGAAGACAGTTCAGTAGCTAAAGCACTTGACACAGAAACGTGAGGACTCGTCTGGTTCCCAGAGCCCACTCAAAGATAGGCTTGATTGCATGTATCCACAATCCCAGGGCTCCTAGAGCAAGGTGGGAAGTAGAGTCAGGAGCATACCTATAAGTTTACAGGTCAATCAGCTTGGCGTACACATCTGTGAACAAGAGACCCTGTCTTAAACACCCCAAGATTGTGTTCTGACCACCACATGCATGTCGTGGCATGCTCATGCACACACACGAGAGAGAGAGAGAGAGAGAGAGAGAGAGAGAGAGAGAGAG
>LOJH01028984.1:5596-17574 GCA_001685095.1 Ellobius talpinus | reverse complement strand
TTAGCTTGTTGCCATGTAATAGGAAACTCTTTCTTTAAACCTTTGCTATTGACACGATGTTTTTCATGAAATTCTGAGATCTTCAGCACACTTCCAATCAATAATTGATCAATTTCTGTATTACCTTGTGCTAGAGGAACTGGCAGACACATATGGGATTAAGTCTATTGCTTTTGGGATAATTACTATTAATTTCTCACAAAAAATTAGCACAAGTTCTTCGCCATCATTGTTGTCACATACCTTTTTTATTTCATCAGTAGTAAAAGGTACTATAATCTCTGTTGGATCTATACTTGCTAATCGATGAAGTCTCAATTTTCTTTTTATAATTAATTCAGAGACTTTTTCCACATAAGTTTTTAATTTTTTACTTGGTTAATGTGATAAAAAGATCCATTCTAAGATAATGAATTTATCTTCCCTCTGAATTTAAATTCCTGTAGGGGAAATTCCCTCTGAATTTAAATTCCTGTAGGGGAAATTCTGGAAGGCAATATGACTAGATTAAAATTAAGATTTGGATTTACCCTATCCCTGTGTGCCTCCTGTAATTTCTCCTCAACAATCATCAATTCTTTTTCTGTTTTAGGGCTATTTAAGTCTTTTTTACCATCTAAAGTTTTGTTTAAATGAATTATTAGATCAGGTGTTATCCCAACAGGCAATCATAGACTGGAAATCGTTTTACCACTGCCTTTTGTAAAGTCTAGATCTCCTGTCTGGTATTCTGTTCTAATGGACTCATTGAAGATTCCAAGGTATGAAGTCTGTCCAGTAAAGATAACATTGCATCCTTTGATGTAATTTTTATAGTGTACATATTACCTTTCTAGAGAGACATCCTATCTGTCAATCTATCATAGCTGTTCAACAGATTCTGATTAAAACATTCACCATCATAAATTCTCTGAGACAATGTCTCAGCACCCTCCATCGTTGACTGGGTTTTGTCCATCAAATTGGTAGTATCTTTCTCCAGAGTGCTGATTTTCCCTTTTAGCTGGTCATTATCAGTCTGTAAAGACTGTATCATTTCTAAAAGTGCCTCATTCTTGGATCTATTATCAAACCATTTTTAAGGAGAAAATATGAAAGATAAAGCTAATCTCTAGCAAATCACATAAGCCTTGCATAATATCATTCATGGTATAAGTAAAAAAGCTGTTGAACTCTTGCATCATTAAATTATCTGTCATCTTGACCTTATAACTTATAAATTTTAAATTTGATCTTATAAATCTCACCTGTAATGAGTTGGAGTAGGTGCAATAATGTGACTGGCCAATAAATGTTGCAGTTATAGCCGAGTGGCTGGCTTGATCTGTTTGTACCAGTTTTAGCGTGATAGATACTGAAATATATGCTTAAATTAAAAACAGTTATTAAGTGCAAATCACAGACTTGAGCTCTGTAGAGATCCCTGACTGGCGGTAGCAGTGCAAGGACAGCAAAACAACAATGCTGGCAGAGATACCCGGGGAAGCTCGTGCCCTGCCTGTGTTTCCATACTGTGCTGGGGAAGCTGGACTCAGAGCAGCTCTGAGAGGTCACCAAGACCAGAGGCTGCTGCAGGGCTGCAATGTGGGGAGCTATGCAGGACCTGGCAGTGACTGGCTGAAGCCATCGAGGTCCTGAATTTCCCAAGTCCCATGATTTGGTACCAACTGTTGCCAATCATTGGTCAAAGAATACCAAGCTGACTATAAGACAGACCAATTATATTTTCTTTAATATAAGGGGGCAAATGTATGAAACAGGAACGAGAAGTCCTAATCACACAGAGAGACAGCCCTCTGCGGGACTATGTGGTTTTTCTCCGGGTACCCAAAAGGTCAGGCCCTAACCTCGTCCCACCTCTTAAAGATCATTCATTGGCTGACAGAAATTCCTCATCAATATATGTTTCTCATTATGGTGATTTGAAAGAAAACAACCCCCATAAACTCCAGGAGGAGTACTATTAGGAGGTGTGGCCTTATTGGAGTAGGTGTGACATATTAAAGGAAGTATATCGCTGAAGGGTGGGGGTTGAAGTTTCAGAATCTCAACCTAGGTCCAATGGCTCAACCTTCCTTCCTGCTGCTTGAGGATCCAGATGTAGAACTCTGAGTCCCTCTTCAGCACCTTATCTGCCTGTGTGCACCATGCTTCCCACCATGATGATAATGTACTAAACTTCTGAGCTTTAGGCCAGGCCAATTAATTATTTTCCTTTATAAGAGTTGCTGTGATCATGATGTCTCTTCACAGCAACAGAACCTTAAAGCACTTGCTCTTTTCCTTTGGCTCTTTGTCTTCTGTTTTCTTTCTTTTTTTGTCCTATCCCAACTTGTTTGTTTTTGTTGTTTTATCTCATCTTATTTTATTATTATTTCTTAGATGCTTTTTTTTCTAATGAGAGACAGAAAGTGTGTGGGCCAGTTGGGAGCAGAGGTTGGGAGGAACTGGGATGAACTGAGGGAGATGGAAACTACATTCAGAATACAGTGTTTGAAAGAAATTATTTTCAATAAAAGAAAAAAAACAGAAAAAATATGTCAAAGCAAAAGTTTAACCTAAATTATACAAATTCTATGAAATTTAGAATTAGACTTAGGAAGTTGAATCTTTATGTTTCATAGTTTGAAACATGCAAAGTGGTGTAAGCCTGGTCTTACTAAATAATAAATATTTACTAAATAATAAATAATAAAGGAAATATATTGGAAAGTACTAATTTTGAATTTCTTACTAAGAAAGGGAGAGCAATAAAAGTAACAACCTAATCCAAATTCACTGAGTTCACAAAGTGAATCATTATGAAGCTATTTAAGAATCTTCTTGAGATTTGGTTGTGCAAATATTTCACTTTCTTTCTCAGAGCATTTTAAAAACATTTTCAAATAATTACTATACAAAGAATTAGCTTAATATTATCTAATCAATCTGTTAGTATAAAGCAATCAAAATAGTGTTTCAAATTCGAGTAATAAGTTAAGATTTTAAAACATTCATCAAGCAGTTGCAATCAAAGGGATGGCTGACTCACGTCAAGGAACAAGGTAATCAAGAAAATGACTGGTGTGTTTTAGTTGTTTGTTCATTTTTTGTTTTTAAGACAAGAACCTTAAAGTCAGTAAACATTACAAATTTTGGGTTTTTAGGACAGTTGGTGTATCTAACTCAGCCTTAATCATTCAATAATTTCATCTGTGCTACCATAAAATTAAATACATATTTTTATAAGAAACAATTTATTGGGATAGTAGTTTTAATAAGTATGCATCAGATTATCCTCTGTATCTCCTTATAATTCATGGCATTTGTCTCATATTAAATGATGGACTAGCATGGAAGTACATACTTGTCATCCACACAATAGGGATATACTGCCTGGAGGGCCAGGAGCTTCATGCAAGCGTTGGTTACATTGTAGTCAGACTTATTTGGTAGGGTCTGGAGGGAGGAAAGGGGAAATTATGTAATATATTAAAATATCAAAATATAAAATAAAAAGGTTAATAAATAAGTTTTTTTCAGTGGAAAGGTTTAATTCTTCCCTGAGAAATACAGAGCAGAATCATTTGCTTGTAGAATCATCCAGAGAAAACAACAGTTTTATCGTGACTCTAAGGATTTCTACAGGTGAGACTGAGGTTAGTGAACAGATTTTATCAGATGGCAGTTTTTGTGGTTTCTACCATCCATGCATTCAGAACCTTAAACAAAAGATGTATCTAAAATACAGGTCTCTTTCTGGTGTGGGAGGTCCTTCTGTCTATGTGTTGCTTTAATTGGTTAATGAATAAAGAAACTGTCTTGGCCTGTGATAGGGCAAAAGAACAGAACTAGGTGGGGAAAACTAAAGTGAATGCTGGGAGAAGGAAGCAGGGTCAGAGAGAAGCCATGTAGCCCTGCAGGAGCTGGATGAAACTTTAGCCAGTACGTTACAGCTATGTGGTGATACACAAATTAATAGAAATGGGTTAAATTAATATGTAAGAGTTAGNGTTAATGAATAAAGAAACTGTCTTGGCCTGTGATAGGGCAAAAGAACAGAACTAGGTGGGGAAAACTAAAGTGAATGCTGGGAGAAGGAAGCAGGGTCAGAGAGAAGCCATGTAGCCCTGCAGGAGCTGGATGAAACTTTAGCCAGTACGTTACAGCTATGTGGTGATACACAAATTAATAGAAATGGGTTAAATTAATATGTAAGAGTTAGCCAATAAGAAACTAGAGCTAATAGGCCAAGCAGTTATTTAATTAATACAGTTTCTATGTGATTATTTCAGGGCTAAGTGGCTGGGACAAACAAGTGGCCTCCTCCAACACCTCTGTGTGTGTGTGTGTGTGTGTGTGTGTGTGTGTCTATTTCTGTCTCTTTCTCATACACACAGAATCAAAACTTAGATCTAAGTTTTCAAAATTATCATCAAATACTTAGCTCACCAAAATTCTAAGAAATGATAATTAAACAACTATCAACAAGTAGAAATAATCTTTTCTTTATATGTAATCCTTTTTATATATAATATTATGAAGAAATAAATGCTTTAGTCCCAGATAGGAACATTAACTGTTTGAATCTTTCTACTTATATTCTTTTGGAAGCCAACCTTATAAATTAAGAACTTTGTAAAAATTCAAACTTTAAAATGGAAATACTTCTTCTAGTTATAGGTTTCAAAGAAATCAGCAAATGTATTTTTTGAAAATATTAAAAACATGATTTGAAAAATAATTAAGGAATAGGGAGATCTTTACATTGTGGCATTAAGGATAGAAAACACTGAGAATTAAAGTCCTGTTATGTAGATTGAAGCTTTATTCTAAACATGTAGAAAATGGAAGCAGTTATTAACTGTAGGGGCTACAGACATTACTAGTCTCTTAAGAGTATTGCCAATTTGAAAATGTGCTATAGTAGATGCAAATCAAACAAATAATTAGGATTATCTTCAACCCCAAAGTGTGTGTGTGTGTTTAAACATTGTATTCTTTGGGATAATTCCTTGAGATGTTGACCTTTATCTGTAATCTTATATATAGTTCCATGTTAATGAGAGTTCCAAGTAGATAATTAAATCTTGCAGCATTCAATAAACTGCAAGTTTATTCCTTGGTGCTGTTACATCAGAATGAACAATGCACCACAACTTGTTGTCTGTGGAAACCATATCTTACATATCAACCTTTGTGAAATGTGGACAGCCTTACTGTTCATTCATGTTGCAGCTTGTATTGGTATTTTATTACCTTACGCTGCACTGCTGTAAATAACCTTGTTTATGGTCTAGTCAGTTGATGGATCTCTCCAGTGTTTCCACTGTAAGACAATTATGAATAATGTTTATATTGATACTTCTGTACCTGGCTTTGTGACCTGTATTTTTAATTTTTATCTGTAGATTATTAAGAATGGAATTTCTGGATCATGCAGTAAGAGCTCCTTATAATTACATAGGATATTGCCATACTGATATCGTAGTCATAGCTCAATGTAGTTTTGTTTACACTTCTCCAATGACCAACAGTGATAGGTAATTTTTCATTTCTATATTAGCCAGCCATGCATCTTCTTTGGTGAAATATCTCATCAAAAGTATTTGTTCATTTAAAAGTTAGATTGTCATTCTTGAGTTGTGCTAATTTTTATTAATTTTTGATATAAATGCTTGATTAAATAGGTAGTGCTGGATATTTCTCTCATTCTTTGGCTTGACTTTTCATTTTTATAATAGAATTGTCTGAACTGCATTTTCTTTCATGTTTGGGTTCTAATCTTTTAAGGTATCTCTAAGCATTGATTTACCAAAAGTGAATTTATTGTTTATTTTTTAAAATGTCTTATTTGCACATTATTTATATTATGGTGCAAATTTCATGATTTCATTTTCACACATATAAACAATATACTTCAATTTTATTCACCCTTTATTTTCTCACCTATCCTTGCCATCCTTTCTTTTTGCTTTCATGTCATTTGTTAACAATTAATTTTTGTTTTTATCTACTTATTTGCTTCTCTCTCTCTCTCTCTCTCTCTGTCTGAATGCCACATGAGTGCAGGTGCACACAGAGGCAAGAAACAGGTGTCAGATTCTGTAGAAAAGAAACTGCAAGTTCTTGTGACCTGCCTGAAATAAGGTATTGGGAACTGAATCTGGGTCCTCTGCAAAAACAGCATGTGTAACACACAATCCTAATTAGGCTCATTAAATAAAAAACTGGAGTCAGATATTAGGGGGTGTAACCTGAAAGATCAGAGAAGCTGAGCAGCCAACCGCTAGAGTTCTTATCTCTCTGATCACTCAGATTGAATAGGCAGGATCCTGTCTCTATGAATCCTCAGACTGAATGTCCAGAGTGAATGCCTCAGAGCTCCTGTCTTCTCCTGCCTTATATTCCTCTCTCTGCCCAGCCATATCACTCCTGTCTCTATCTGCCTAGTGCTGGGATTAAAAGCCTGGGGTCACAAGTGCTGGGATCAAAAGTGTGAGCTGCTTCTTTTTCAGACTGATTCAATCTCAAGTAGGCCAGGGTGGCCTTGAACTCACAGAGATCTGTCTGCCTTTGTCTCCCCAGTGCTGAGATTAAAGAAGTGTACCACCACTACCTGGCCTCTATGGCTAAGATCTTCAGGCAAACTTTATTTGTTATAGTACAAACAAAATATTACCACAGCATGTATTCTTAAGTGCTGAGCTGTTGCTCCAGACTCCCTAAGTCAATAAGGTTTGATGTATTACTTTTGTGTATTCAGTAGGAAAAATAATTTTCTTTGCAATTTCCTTTTTGAATCAAGAGTTATTTTGAACTATGCTGCTTAATTCTCAAGTGTTCATTGATTTCCCAGGTTTCTTTCTTTTATTTAAGATTTAGTTCTTTTGCTGTTGGAGAACACACTTTATATGCCAATCTTTTAAATTAATGGAGACTTATATGACTTAACCAATTTTTTTCTAAAGATAATTCCATGTGTGCTTTGAGGAACTCATTCCAAGGATGAGTTAGTTGATAGTTATGCCCATATTCCATAGACATGCATTTTCTCAGTTTTTCCCCCAGATGTTTTAGATGTTACTGAAGATGGTGTATTAATACCATATTTTAAATTTTTTTTAAAAATTAGTGTTCATTATGGTTAACCATCTGTTATTAGGTGAACATATGGTTATTATATTTTTCTGATGAATGATATCATATCATAATGAAAAGCTTCTTTTTAAAATCATATTTTAATATAAATTCTCTATTATCTCACTATGACTATTCTTCTTTATATTACTATTTCCATGATAATTTCCCTTCATATTTCCTTTTAGGTGTGTTTTGAATCTAAGGCATTTATCTTGTAGACATTATGTAATTGTATGTTGCTCTTGTGATTTCTTTTTCTTTTTGTGTGGTTCTGGGGATCAGATCCAAGGACTTATGTATGCATGCTAGCTGAGCACTTTACCATCAAACTATAGTCCTGCCTCTGGGTTCCTTTTGTACTGGGCTCTCTCTCTCCCCTCCTCTCCCTCTCTCTCTCTCTCTCTCTCTCTCTCTCTCTTCCTCTCCTCACCTCACACACACATGCACACACACACATGCACACACACATTAGTCAAGTTGTTAAGACAGGTGTTCTCTGTGTAGCCCTGGATACCTTGGAACTTGCTCTCTAGACCAGGCTGAGTTATGCCTGGCTCTGCCTCCCAAGTGCAGGGATTAAAGGTGTGTGTTGCCACTATTACTCTGCAAGGGCTGCCTCTTTACCTGCAGAAATGTCGTTGTTAAAATGAACTGTTTTAATTCTTTGTCAATCTGTTTTCTGATTGTTAGTAGTCAGCCTGTGGAATAAAACATTCCCTTCAACTTGTCACTACTCGTTCCAGGTGGGTACCAACAATTCTAGCTCTTCTCTTTCTTTTAGCCTGACCATGGTTCAACTGATCCTTTATATTCTATACTGGTACAAAAAATGCATAGCCAATGGAAATCTAATCTAACACTCTGAACTGTGGTCTTTTCCTGGGCCACACCCTTCCATGATGCAGCAGCAGGTGGAGGAAATAACCAGGCAACCTTGCAACTGAAGGGGATGGGAAGTAGAATTACACTGTAAATACATTTCTGATTTTTGATATTTCTACTTCCAGCAGGACTATCACTATGGAACCCTGTCAGAAGTCCCACAGGATCAGTATTGGTATTTAGACCCCTTTACGAAACAGTCTCCTTGGTTCACGTGCAAATTTCATCCTTCTTTACTATGAATTCAAACTTCTCAGTTTTGTTGTATAATTTCAATGTACATTTCTATGAAATTTTACCAGTGCTATTGTGTGTTCTTTGAAAGCTAGTTTTAAACATTATTAACTATTAACAAAAATAAACAAAAGCCTAATTAACATCGCAACACACTCATAGCTTGATTTTCCAAAAAAATAAATAAGTTTGGCCTACTTCTCAAAATTCAGATGTTTTCCATGTCATACATTATCAGTAGAATTATACATCATCCAAGAGTCTTACTGAAGAACTAAACTATAAACTAAATATTAATTCTCAAGATGTTCCTAACAGGTAGATAAACAAATTAGGACAAGAACTCTCTCAAAGTTTAAATCCACTGAAAAGGCAAAGTAGGTCATTTATCAAGAGAAAAGCTTCCTAAATATTACCCACGACCAGTCACTGAAATAATCTATAAATATTGATAGCATTAAATTGAATGATAGCATTAACTAATCTGGCCCTAATTCCAACCAAGACTAATTTTTTCAATATTAAGCTAGTCCTAAATTGCCCAAATGTATACTTTTCTAAATGCTGCATGACAGAACTGAAGTGTGAAAACGATGTTTTAATATAGTGCCCCCTTTTTACTTTGCCCAGCTACTTTCTCTATAATAGGAAATCAATATTTCCCTTGGTTAGGTGTGAGCTCATATATTAGTGACTAGACATCAGTCAGAATTTGGCTACATTTTGACAGAAATATTTCAGCCAAGCACATGAGATAAACTATATTTCATTTTGTGATTTTTTTGCATCAACGTTATTCCTTTGTCCCTTAATGAAGCTTCTGGGTACAGTTAAGTGGGGGGAAAAGTAAGCTCACACCTAATGATGTTCACTTTTTTGTCTTATCTTCATAGAACCCACCAAATTCTTATGGTCATGACTTAAGACTGATCCTTGATACTTTGGCTATGTGGGAAGGATAGAAATCTTGTGAAATGTAGGCAGAGCCTTATCCAGGACAGAGCCATAATCTCTAATATAAACCCTTTACAAGAGATGTGTTCTGAGACTGTGTGGGAAAAGATACCTCAGCCCATCCCTTCTGCTCTTCCTTTGGCATCTAAGAGAGTAAAAGGCAGAAACAGTTATGCATGTCATTGCCCAGGAACAATGGTTCATAAAACTGCGTATTTTATTTGAAAATTATAGAATGCCCCTTTCAACTCTTTAACAAGACTCTGACAGTGGGCCTTCAGCATGGATTGATTCCTAAACAAATGAGAGATTTAGGGGCTGTATGTGAGGAGAAGTACTTTAGGGTCACACAAATTCTGGAGCGGAAATAGGAACCCCAGATCCTAATCTCTGGGCTGTACAGAGCTGGCAAATATTAGCTCATTTACTAGGGAGATTAACATAAATCTTCCCATGGGAGGCCCATTTACCTCAGTTCCTATTGACCTGTACCAAATGTCTGCCTTTCAACAAATAATCACCAGGGATATGCAAGAGAAGAAAAGGTCAGACGAGATTAAGGAAACATTACAATTAGATACAGATATGATACCAATGTGAAAATTGACTGAAAATTTAAAAATACAATCATTATGTTAAGGGGATAAAATTAAAATTAGAAAATGTAAGAATATATAATGTGATCAGAAATGGAAATTCTAAAAAAATGGGCATGTTGAAAACAAAGATAAACAGAGATCTTTGAAGAGTTTATGAGAAGACTGAGTATAGCTGAAGGACAAAGCAGTGATATCTCTACACTAAGTTCCCAAGCTGTAATCAAGGGAAGAAGTTAAAAAACAGAGCAAGCAGAAGAGCAATGAAAAGTCTTGGAAAATGCCCTGTAACATGTACAATTAGCTTAATAAACAGAGCAGAAAGGCAAAAAGAAAGCATTTGAAGAAATGTTGTGAGTCCTTTCTAAAATCAGCAAGAGGCTCCAGTTTACTCATCCAAAAAGTTCCCGAACACCCAGAAAAGTGTGTAGTAAAACCCAACCAATCTAACAAGAAACCAAAAATGATACCTAAGAACAGCATAACAATCTACAGCAAATCATAGGCAATGAGAAGTTACTGAAGTCAGTGGGAGAAAATAACAACAAAATAAATCCAGCTCATCATAAGAGAGACAAGGATGAGAATGTCAAAGAGCCTTATCCAGGACAGAGCCATAATCTCCAATATGAACCCTTTACCAGAGATGTGTTCTGAGACTGTGTGTGGGAAAAGATACCTCAGCCCATCCGTTCTGCTCTTCCTTTGGCATCTAAGAGAGAAAAAGGCAGAAACACTCTTCAGAACCCCTGCAAGCAAGTGTTTCAGACTTTCCTTGCTGTGACAAAAGACAAACAATTTAAGGGAGGGTGGCTTTATTTTGGGACAGTTTTAGGTATTTCAGTTCATTGTAATGGGAAGAATGGGACAGAAAAGAGCAGTTCATAGCTGGGAAGGAGAGAGATGGAGAGAGGAGAAAACTGTACACAGAAGACAGTGTGCCTATGCTAAGAGATTTTTCTCCCCGAATTTAGCCCCCTCCCACATTCATGGCAGCTCTGCCTTTACTTAATCTCTCCTGGATTACCTTCACTGGTATACACAAAGGTGTATTTCTCTAATCTCCTAGGCTATTATCAGTGCGATCAAATATGCAGTCAAGATTAAGAATCACACTAGGGAAGCAGAAAGTTAAAAAAAATTGTTGTTGAAAGGAGAAAAATATTACCAATCTCAGATTCGATTGTAATGGAAATTTTCTTTCAAAGTGAGAGGAAAAATAATTTTAGCCAAGGTCTGTGGGAATTTACTTTCACCAGAAATACCGGAAGATGCTGAAAGCTGTTTCTGAGAGAGTACTTCAGTAAAATGGAATGTTGAAACTGGGTTCTTCATGAAGAAGGAGCATCAGGAAAAGGCACAAATAGTGATGAAATAAAAATTCTCTTTCTCTTTTATATTTTTAATAAATTTTATTTATTATTTTAATGTATTTATTAGTATACATAATGATAATAATATAATATTTTTATATTTTATTATTTTTGCAGTTTAGTATAAATTTTATGAGAATTTCATAAGTGTATACAATGGATTTTTATCATATTCACCTCCCACTTCTCCCTCACTTTCTTCAGATCCCTCCTGTGTTCTTCTATCAACTTCATCTCCTCTATTTTTGTCTTTTTGTTATAAGCTACTGAGTCAAAGTAGTGTTGTGCATATTCTCGAGGGAGTGGAGCCATCCACGGGGGCATGGTCAACCTACCATGAACACTCCCCTAAAGAAAATGACTCTTCCTTCCCTAGCAGCCATCAACTGCCAATAGCTCTTCCCTTTTCTTAAACAAATTCAAGTAATAAAAGCGACAGTGTACCAGGCAATTATTCCTTATAAATTAATGAAGTATCTTATGGAATTGGAAACAGGTGACAAGGCGCTAATTAGATTAGTGCTGCAATATTCAGGGGGCAGAGGAGTGTTGTTTGACAGTCAACATGCATTAGTAAAAACTTGTAGTACAAACTTAATGGCAACCATGAAAACAATTTTTATAGTAGAAATATAAGTCAAGAGAGAAAGGCTATCACTGTTTCTTTAATAAGTGGACTTTGTCATAAGCAGCTCAGCACATGTCAATCTTGCTGCATTACTGCCACTCAGAAAGGTGTACTATGAAAGGAAGGAGAAGATACCTTATGCAACACTCCTTAGAGTCCAGCCGCACACTCACTGAAAGGATGGAGAAG
>LOJH01028983.1:0-16250 GCA_001685095.1 Ellobius talpinus | reverse complement strand
ACTCCTGCTCCAGGGGACTTTACAAATGCAGTAAAGCCAGCTATGGACAAAATCAAGTTCGCCTTTACTAAAATATTTTCATCTTAATTCTGTCTCTTCACTTAGAGGTACTAGACTCTCTAAGGACATAGTAGGCTCAAAGATTTATTCTCTTTTGACTTTGGTCTTCACTGCATAGGTTCTAAAAGGATCAACAAAGGATTTGGTAGGAAGAAAAAAAGGTAATTGTTCCCTAAAGTTATCAGAACTAATATAGAATCAATCAATCCAAATTAAAAGGGTCTTTTGGTGGGCTAGAGAGAAGGCTCACCAGTTGAGAGCACTGACTGTTCTAGAGCACTCAGGGTTGAGTCCCAGAGCTCCTGTGGCAGCTCACAACCATCTGTAACTCTAGTCCCCAGGGATCTGATACCCTTTGCTGACCTCCTAGGGCATCAATATACATATACATACATGCAGGAGAAACACTCGTTCACATGAAATAATAAATAACCCTAAAACTAATAAATTAAAAAGACTTAGAAGTATACTACAGCAGTTGAATTTGGTTTATCCATAATTTTTTAAAGTGCCTATTAAAGCATACCTTCTTCCTCTTTCATTTGTTCCGGGTTTTTTATTACAATTAAAATTGATTAATAAGCCTCCCATGAGGCTCAGGTCAAAATCCAAAAGGGTTTTGTTTTCCATTGTACACAAATCTGAATGACCATAGCTTTTCCCAGAAGAGAAATAAGGGCAAGGCGAGCCAAGGGGCTGGGAGATCATTCCATCTGTAAATGCTTGCCACACAAGCACCAAGACCTAAGTTTGGTCCCTAAACCCTGCATAAAAAGGCTGATCATGGCAGTGTAACCTGTAATCCAAGTGCTGGGGGAAGAGGTCAGAGACAGGCCAGTACTCAGGAACTTGGGCAACCACTAAATTGGTGAGTTCTGGTCAGGCGGAGGCCTTGTCTCAAAACAAGCTGTACAGCTCCTGAGGAACATGCCCTGAGACTGACCTGGCATATACGCTTACACACACCCACAACTGAGATTGTGTCCTTTAGCTCTAGAAACTCTCACAGTGGCTTAGGCTAGTAGTGTGGCTCCATACTAAAGTATCTGTGAGAACCTGGATTCAGTTCCCAGCATGGGCAGGGGACGGGCGTGGGCAATTAGATAATAAATCAGCCATCAGCAAGGAAACCACAACCTTGTGTGGCAAACACCGGTTTTTCCAGCGCTCCTAAAACAAGAATCATGAACCACTGAGAGAGGATTAGATGAAGCCAAAAGCTGCGTTAATCCTGAAGGTTATCCTATACAGCCATGTTGGATGAGGTAGCTAAAATCAGGACAGCTGCCCCTAGAAAACCAACTCTCAAGACGAGAGCCCAGAGAAGGCCCTGCTGAGGTCCCATAGTGACTGACTAAAGGCCTCTAGAGAGAGGCACCACATGTTCTGTCACAGATGGGGGCCAGTTGGTCTGGGACTCAGACTTTTTTCTGTGGAGATTTGGAAAGTCTGGTGTTTTCTGAAAGTTGGGCCCTCTTGGGTGGACATATAGGGCCTGAGTTTTCTCTGTAAGTATGTGTTGTTTTGTCATTACAGAAATGTCTCCACCTGTGAGGTGACCTCTTCACAAGCTACCAGCTCCCCTCAGCGATCCAAGCGTGTCAAGGAGAACACTCCCCCACGGTGTGCCATGGTGCACAACAGTCCAGCCTGCAGCACCTCAGTCACCTGTGGGTGGGGTGATGTGGCCTCCAGCACCACTAGGGAGCGACAGCGACAGACGATTGTCATCCCTGACACCCCCAGCCCCACCGTCAGTGTCATCACCATCAGCAGCGACACAGATGAGGAGGAAGAGCAGAAACACGCCCCCACCAGGTGAGGCTGTGCCTGCAGACTCCTGGGAGAGAGCAGAGGCATGTACTGTGCTGTATGGAGCTGAGCCACTCCATGAAGCTTGATTATTTCCTGCTGACCCTCACCTTCTCATTTTGCCATGTTCTTAGATCCACAATTATTTAAGAGTGACGAGCAAGTTTGCCATAGTTCAAAATCAAAATAATTTTGAGTGAGTTTGGCCTTAAAGAATAGTTACAGTCCCTAAACATTTGGGAACATGAGTCTATAACAATTGGGCTCCTAATCCCAGTCTATTTTAACACTTATAAGCTTAAAAAATGTTGCCTCAGGCTATTGAATTTATTCCCAGTTGGTCAAGATATCTCTCTAACATTGCCTTGGCTTACTCAGAATTTGAAGTAATTGTCCAATTAATCAGAAATTTCCCTGTGTCTGATTAACCCAATCCTTTAAACTGCCAGTTGGCTCTTCACCCAGAGAGCATTACTGTTTATTCCAAAGTAACAATAGTTCATTTTACTCTGTATGTGCTTCCTGGGTGGAGGGAAGAAATATTTATTGCATTTGCAAGACTATTAACCTGGCACCAGAGCCTCTTTTATGCACTTAGCAACTAAACCCCAGCCACACATGCCTTCTTCTTGAGCTGCCAGTTCAGGTGGCTCAGATAGATGTCTGCTAACCTTCTGTGGCCATAGTTTCACAAGCACACCCTGCTGTTATCTTTGCATTAGGAACGAGGCCAGTGAGGGAACCTGCCACCCCAAGCCAGAGCTCTCAGTCACCATTGTACTTCCCATGACTGGGTACAAGTTTCCTGCTCACAATTAGGCTCAAAATATTGATTGCTGATTGGATATAATGCTGCTAATTATTAATCATAATGTTTTTGATTACAAAATGTCCAGCTAGACTGACTGTAGCAGTTCCTACAGGATGCAACACTCCCACCTTCCAGGTGAAGTTTAGTGGTCTGAGTTTTCACTAATGTCCTTTTTCCTGTTGAATGGTTCGGTGTGATCATTAGTGTGGTTTGATAATACATTGTTGTGTTTCTGTTCCTGCCATTTGCTAGGTATCTGAGGGACATAGGGGTGGTGAGGCCAGGCCCATGTTTTGTACTCCAGCATCGCTTTACACTCCATCTGCTCATTCCAGGATGGGCCTCACTTTCCTTTGTGATTGTAGCCCCAAATTGAGTCAGTCTTCCATCTTTCCAAACCTGAGAACCCCAAGGACTCAGTCTCCTTCCAGAGAGGAAGGTTCTTCCTACCCAAGACTGGCCCCTGGCTTGAGAAGCCTGTGCATGTGTAGCTCTGGCATAAGAAAAGCTGAGCAGCCTTGAGCACAGCTGGAGAAATGCAAAAGCAATTTAAAGACCTAGCTGTCAACCAGATCGCAATGTCATTTTTAAAGGCTGAGATCTGAATTGACAGCAACTCTGAACATGAGGGCCCAGGAGAGGATTGACTAGAGGGTAGAAGGACACAGGAAGATGACTGTTACCTCTCCGGCAGCCAGGGCCACTAGGACCGAAAGTGGAGGGCAGGTGGAACAGAAAACTCTTTCCCTAGGAGGAAACATAGCTGAAATGTGTGCAGCTTGTGAGAAGTGCCGTGAGAAGGACTCAGAGGCTCAAAGGTGGGCAGCAGCCTATGGCGGGGGACGTGGGGAGGAGCAACCACAAACTGAACCCCATGACTTTATACAGTAGGAAATAAAGGGGACTGCTAGCCTTCACCAGGGAGGGAGAACACGTTAGAGACGCTCTGTTGAGTGGCTGCAGACTGAAGCCACAGAGCCATGGTAAAGGACCACAGCTACCCACTGTGGTAACAGGGGGCTTATAGAGAAAGAACGCAGCAGTGATATTTTCTGCAGAGATAAATGATTGTTGCCTTAGAAAATGGTTCAGTACCCATAAGGATAGGAAAGTCTACCTGAAGAAGCAGCAGCCAAAAGCGCTTACTCATAGAGAAACCACTGTGTAATTGGATCACATAATTGTGGCTATATTTAACAGTGAAAAAGTAAAGGGACTTAGGATACCTTTTTCTGGAAATCATAATTATCATAAAATTTAACACAGTGAATATTTACCAGTTAACAATATTCCCATCATTGTTAGATATATGTCTGGAACTCCAAGTGTCATACAAATAAGGGCAACAGTCTCTTTGTGAGGTTTGCATGTAATAAACAAGAAGAGACATGTACAAATCATTCTAACACAAAGCAGAGCATCTCTAGAGGAACCAGCCACATACTCAGGGGAGTTGAGGGAAGAGAGTTATAGATTTAAGTGAGGTGACTGATGTGGCAGAGCCTTCAAAGGTGAGCAGACAGGGAGCTTTACAGTAGCAGAGCTTATCCAAGAGGATGCAGAATGTTGGAGACAGAAGATTTGGGCATGAGAGATGGTTTTTGAGGCATTTCCTCTTAGATAGAGATAAAGGCTTTTCAGTGGACTCTAAGGAGCTCAAGGAAAAGCATTCATCCTAGAAAAGCCAAGTGTTTACTATGTGCACCTAAACAAGAAAGCACTTGACTGTGGACTCCTCCCCAGCCCAGTCTGAGTACTGGAGACATTCCCATATTTGTTACTTTTCTATTGTGATAAAACACTGTAGTCAAGGCAACTGAGGGGAATCATAGCAGACCTGCCACTTGCTTCACCCACAGTCTTGTCACTTCTGTTCCCATTCAATAAATGAGGGAGCTAAGGCCCAAGAAAGTCAAATGAGTCAGTCAAATTAATAAGGGTTCAAGTAAAAGAATTGGGATTCTTTCAGGAAGTGCTATGCCATTGATGAAATTATATTATTAATTACTGACAAAATAACTGATTTCTTTTAGTCACTAGTTTAGCTCTTATTGATTCTATCCTGCCTCCTCCTGTAACCAATCCCATGTTAGCATCCAGTATGTGCACGGAGCTGTAACAGTTCAGAGCTCAGGTGCTAGGTAGGTGCTCATCAGAGTGCTGGGGCTGCCTCAGGACATGGGAGGAAATTTAAATCTCATTGTTGCCGAACATTTTAATAAATGGGCAGACCACTGAAAATCCAGGGGCTCTATTCTTTAATGGTTCACTAGTAGACTAAGGGATATTTTTAATCATGGCTAGAGACTTGGCATAAAGACAAAAACTAAACAATAAATACCCCTTTTCCTGCATTTCTCAAGATTAAGTAGAACTGGTCTTATTTCAAATATTTTAAAATATGTTTTTGATGAGAGAAGTATTTGATTGTGTCTGTGTCTTCTTTTACTTGGAATCATCTTGATCATTGTTTATGAGGACATGTCTGTTTATCCAACTCCTCACGCCTAACTTACCTTATATAGAAACTGTCTTTTATTTTGTTTTGTTTCTGTTTTTCAAAAAAAGGTTTCTCTGTAGCTTTGGAGCCTATCCTGGAACTAGCTCTTGTAGACCAGGCTGGCCTTGAACTGACAAAGATCCACTGCCTCTGCCTCCCAAGTGCTGGGATTAAAGGCATGTGCCACCACCACCCTGCAGAAACAGTCTTACAGAAATTGTGACGTACAAACTTCTGTCATAAGGAAACCATTTTAAGTGTGTGATAAAAGTGATTCATTTCAGCTGATCTGCAAGAAATATCTTTGTCCAGGCTTCATTATCCCTACAGCCATTCACCGAGTCACTTGAATGCTGTCTCTAGTAGGGGAGTCAGGTCACAGACAGGTCTACATTCCACACTTCACAGTACACAGCAGCCACGTGAGGACTGTTCAGCCAAGGTTGCGTACAATGTCAACTCTAAGTATCACATGATGTTTTAGATATAAAAGCAATTTCTTAAGTCACTCTTAAAGTATTTATATTTTTTTTTTTAATTTAGGGGACTGTAGTTATGTTGGGGGCTGTAGTTCCTGTTCCTTATCCAGAATGCATGAGACTCTGGGTTCAATACCCACCCCAAAAAAGAGTTGACCCAAGATATTTTGCTTCTTTATACTAAATTGAAAAGGTTGTAAAATTATTCCAGATACATCACAGTCAGAAACTTACAAACTATTGCTAAAATGACTTCTGTCTGAAAAATGAACAACAGGAGGAAGAAAAATAAACACTCATTTATTATTGCCTGAGCAAAAAAGTCAACCCAATAGTGCACTCCTTTAATCCCAGCACTTGGGAGGCAGAAGCAGACTCTGTGAGTTTGAGGCCAGCCTGGTCTACAGAGCTAGTTTCAGGACAGGCTTCTAAGCTATAGAGAAACCCTGTCTCAAAAAACAAAAATAAAATAAAATGTCAATTCAAACTGAAATTTCTTTGCACTGACACCTACAACAATGCAAACTCACTGCCCTCCTGTGCTGGTTAAAGAGCCCCATACAACCATCATCAGAATGCCCACCTGGGCAGTGACTGCCAGCTAGAGGGCAAGAACAAAGAAAGCAAACTCCCAGTGTCCTGTAAGGGAACTTTGTTTCAAGCTACAACACACCCCTAAGTTGAAAACTATTTCAGTCTTGTGGGACTTGCACCCAGCTGTGGAAGATCACTGTCTTCATCACAGGGCCCCATTCAAAACAGGACAGGGCAGAGTGGAGAGGCTCAGGGACTAATGAATAAGCGACACAGTGCCAACCTGTCTGTCCCCAACATCTTATCCTAATGCTTTAGTAGACCACAGAGCCACACTAAAGTGTGGCAACCTCCTGGTTACTCCTTACTCTCCACAGGTGGAGCTAAGGGCACCAGAGAGGCTTGGATCCAGCATGGCAGGGATTTGCTCAATGCATAGACTTAATGTGATTGGCTACCCGGTCAGCTGAGTCAAACTGATTTAGGAAATGGATAAGTGAACCATTGAAGAAAGGGCGAGAAAGCCTGCACCTCCTTCCAGCCCCATTTCTGATGTCCTACAAAGTAGTCATGTGAAGGCTGACTTAATGTTGACAGACATGTGAGTAAATAAGCAGATAATATTGTTTGAATTGCATGTATGTACCATATTGAATAAAGTTGGGGACTGGGAGATAGCTCTGTTGGGAAAGTGCTTGCCATGCAAGCATAAGGACCTGAATTTGAACCCCAGAACCCATATGAAAAATTGTGTATGGTAGTGTGTGCTTGTAACCCCATCCCTGAAATTACAAAGACAGGCAGATCCCTGGGACACAATAGCTGACTAACCTAGCCAAGCCTACTTGGCAAGTTCCAGGCCAAAGAGAAACCTTGTCTCAAAAAACAAGATGGACATCTCCTGAAGAATGACACCTAAGGTTGACCTCTGACCTCCATACGTAGGCATGCATACACAAATACACATACACAAAACAGTAAACAAATTTAAGGTGTCTTTTTTTTATACTAATAGCTAAACTAAAAGCTCGACATCAGAGGAAGCACTTTGGCGCGCAGGCCTTGGCTTCTCATCCTTCTTTCACTAGGGGCAGGTTAAAGTAACCCACTGTGTATTTCTGGTTGAGGGCCTAGAACAGAGGGCATGAAGACAAAGCAGTAAGGCTAGCTGGACCCTCCTGTCTTATTTCCTTCAACCGGGAAACTGCATGCAAACCTCCCCATGCCCAAAGAAAACCGCTGTTAGCAAATGGGTCCTGGGGAAACCAGGTGGGAGAGTTTGCCTCAGTTTACCTTTCCAGTGTTTGTTGGAACCTCTCTGGGAGGCAGAGGGCTATGTAGCTTAGTGATTAAGACTGCAGATGCTTTGACCTTGGGCAAGCAAGCGACTCAAGCTCTCCTTGTTTGCAGCTCCTTTACCATGTAGTCGCATTTTGAGGGCTGAAGGAAGAAACACACGTACAACACTTTGGTACTTGGTTATAGATCCAGTGTGTGTTGCCTCATTTGGTCATCAGTGTTGTAATGGAAGAGTAGGTTTGTTTTGTTTTTTTTCACATATAGCATTTACTCTGAAGCCAGGGGAGAGAAAGGAGTCATGGAAAGTTTATTGGAGGAGATGGTTTTTGACCTTGCTCTTGAAGGATGAAATTGATTGAGATTAGCGAATTGAAATCAGAACCACATTCCAGAGAGGATCCTACAGGGATGGGGTCAGAGGCTTGCATTTGATCCTCAGGCTATATTTTCTCCTTTGTGGCTCATTTCTATACTTCTTAGCTCCTTATTTCCTTTCATCATTTTAAAATGATGAAAATCATCTATTGCCATGACAACACAATACAGTCGTGAGCTCTTGCTGCTTTGCTTCTTATTCAGAAGTGGTGTCTGCCAAGGCCATTTGAGCAAATATTTCTTATTCCCCTCCTATTGCTGTCTCTCACTTCCATTAACCAGCTCAGAATGGGATTGATAAGCTGTCAATAATAATTAGAGACAATGGTAGAATAAATCCCAGTTGTATCGACATATAGGAGCCTGAAGAACTCACAGTGGCAATTCCAAATGTGTGCTTGGTTTTTAAAGTGAGCCATTTAGCAGCTTCCCATTGTTCTCTAATCTGGACAGGATATTTACATAGAGCACAGACATTTCTAGCAGTAGACAAGATTAGAAACAGAGCTATCAACCTAATTCACCTTTCCCAAACCTGTCGTATATTCATCCAAGATGATACAATATTATGCTGTGCCATGTGGTTTTGCTTGTTAGTCATGGGGCTTCCCAGATACAAACAAAGGGCTGGGCCTCACATGGAGTTTGGGAGCCTTCCTCTCCCCTCCTCCACAGATAGCACGACACTGTCATGCACCGTTCGCTGCCCGCCTGATTCCTGTCGTGAAGCTGGCCCTGAGTCCTCACACGTGATCCAGCCACGCTTCCAGCTCTCACAGGACTCTGCCCAGAAAGCCTTCCTTCAGTGGCAGCATGCTGATTCATGAGGTAGTTCACTGTGCCTTCAGAAAGTTCCAAGGACTGCAAAGAATTTAGCTGCATTAAGCTGGAGATTCTTTGGAATCTGCAAATCTTGAGTTATAGGTTCTGAATGGGCACAATTTGGATTGTGTTTGAGGTATGATTAGCCAAAATCAGTATCGTTTGCTTCACTTGCTCCCTTTCTAATAACTGATGGCCTAAGGAAAGGAGGCTCAGCGGGAAGTGACCAGGACCGTGCTTATGTGTAAGGTCCTCTCACTAAGGAGATTTGGCTTCTCTTGACAGGAACAGTAGACTGGATTTATCTTGACTGTCTTTCATAGTAAATCTTCGAGGGATATTCAGAACGGGCCCTTTCATACTACAAATAATCTCTCCCACTTCCCCTCGTAATTTCAGCCTGGGTTGGAGCTAGACAACCGTACAGGGTCATGGTTCCTCAGGGTCCACCTATAAAGGGACAGCAGAGCAGAACTAGAAGGTCCTTTGCGGGGACTCATTGAGAGCCAGCCTCTATCTTTGCACGAGTCCACCTCCTATAGATCATGCCCCTGCAGCAGAACATATCCCCATTTCGGGAAATGATAAATGGAGCCACTGTGTTTGGGTTATTTCATCAAGTACAAGTGACAGTGACTGAAGCCTAAGTTGGGAACAGAACAGCATGCCTCCTGCACTCCCTTGGGAACTTGCCTGGAGTGAATCCTTGGCTCTATCCCTGGTTGTGGGAGCACTTTGTACCTCTATGCTGGTAGGAAGGAGACCCCCAACAACAGGACATCAGTGTCCTGCTCAGGACCAGCAGCCTCCATTGACGACTCCCACCACAGGAAAGAGCAGCAGATCCTCGTCCCTTTCCGTCCCCCTCCACTCTCCAGGGACAGGGACCGCTTCCCAGGCACTCACTTGGTAGTTCTTGCAAGAGATCTCAGTTACTTTTGGCTCTAAGATCTGCTGAGCACTGCTGCTAGAGGGCCCAAGGCTGCGTCCTGTGAAATTTTTGCTGTGGATAAGCCCATGGCCTTTTTAAAATTAGAAAATCCATATACTATACAGTTCACCCATTCACTGCACACAGTTCACTGGGAGATTGCACATTCGTTTTTTAAATTATGGTAAAATGAAATTTTCCATTTTAATCATTCGGGGACACTGACTGTCACCATTATCTATTTCTAAAACTGTCATTCCAGCCCAATATTCTATACCCATTAAATAATTTGACATCTTTCTCTATTTACCCCCCAGACCTCTGGTATCTATAATCTATTTCCTTTTTGTATGAGTTTGCCTATTCTAGATATTTTGTGTGTTGAATCATGCAAAATTTGTTTCTGGCTTATTTTATGAGATACTTCCAGAGTTCATCAATATTATAATACATATCAGGGCTTCACTCAAGTTGGAGAGATAGATGGCTGAACAGTTAAGAACACATACTGCCCTCCAGTGGACCTACACTCTATTCCCAGAACCTACATGAGGATGCTCACAACCTCCTGTAACCCCAGTTTGAGGGCATCCTGACACCTCTGGCTTCTGTGGGTACCTGCACACACATACACACACACAACTAAGAACAAGAAAAAATTTTTTTTTAAAAAAAAAGGACTTAACTTTTTGCTCAACCTTTTGACTGACTAGAATTCCATTGTATGCATATGCAAGGTTTCTTTTATCTGCTCGCACATTGGCCAGTGCTTACGTTGTTCTCTCTTGGGTGTTGTGAACAGCGCTGCTGTGGCCATTGAGCTAAGAATCACTGTTTGAGTGCCATCTCCATGTCCTGTAATAACATGCCTAGGAATGGAATTGCTATGGTAACTCTGTGTTGGGCTTTTTTAAAATGCATGTGGACCTCTGGATTTAAACCATTACAAGTGAGGAATGGGGGTCTTTATTAGTTAAAATGCACCTGGTTCTATCTGTTAATGTGAAGAGCTGCAAATGTATGTGACCAGTTCATTGCTCGCCTTCTTTTGGGTTCTTAACAGTTATCATCTGGAAGACCCGTGTGACAGTTAATCACAGACGGCTTTGTGACTCCCTGATTCTAACTGGTTATTTTAAAGCTTTTACTGTTTCACATTGTTATACGGTCTCCCACTGAGCTTTTCATCTGCTCGAGGACAGAGGCATGTTTCTGTTTCTTTCTGCAGCTATTCCCTGTGGCACTGACTGTGTAGATCTCCAAGATTCCAACCTAATGACATGTCATTTCTTTCCCCTCGATCTTCTGGCTCAGCACAGACTAGAGAAGAACTTCTTCAGCAAGCCCTTCCCTCATAAACCTTGTGCAGCACTTGCTTTCCCATGTTATCTCAGGTAGCACAGCCGATGAGAGCACAAGTGGGTATCCTTTATCCTCAAGGCTTGGAACACCAGGCATAGTGCTACATCGCCTTAATCCCAGCACTCAGGAGGCTCAAGACAGGGCCTGCCCAGGTCTAAGCAGAATAAGAATTAATTCTCAGTGGAGTCTCGCTGGGGATATAAACCACACTTATGGGCAGAATCCATGCCCAGCACTAGATGGCCAACTTTAAACAAACTCAGCGGTATTTCTAGAGGACTTTTGTCTCGGTGGTTTGTCTAGGCTTTTTTTTTTTAACCTTAAAGTCTTTCTAATTTATTATGGTTTCCAATTTTGTATTTTTGTGGGATTTCTAGGAGGAGGGCCATATCTCTGCATCTATGTGTGTTTCTGAGTGTGTGTGTGTGTGTGTTTGATTGTGTGTATGTTTTGGCTCTTTTTTTCTGCTTTTTTTTGTTTATTCAGATTTGTTTGGTTGGTTTGGTTTTGGTTTTGGCTTTTAGTTGCCTAATGAAAGAGAGAAAGAAAAGGTGTGGATTTGGTTGGGTAAAGGGGTAGGGAGGATCTGAAAGAAGTTGGGGGAGGAAAAACCATGATCATAATATATTATATAAAAAATCTATTTTAAATAAAAATTAAAATTATTTTAAGAAGATTTGAGATGAAAAATGTTTCAGATTTTAAATTTTCCCATGTGGATAACCTCTAAATGGAATTTTATTTTTAATATGTCTGCTTTTTAACCACAGCCTGTCATATCAGATCAGACATGGGATTTCCCATGTGATACCATGTGATACCATGTCACCACTCAAACATTTTTAGATTTGGGAGGATTTATAATTTGGGGATGTGGAATCTCATCCTATATAATAATAGCGATAGTTCACCTGATGACTTACATATGTCACTTAGTATTCATGTCTCACCAGTCCCAAGAACAGCCTGATACAGGTTCTTTTGTTACCCATATCATTGCTGTGCAGACATCTAAATCCCTCTAAAATTGATGCTTCCCAAGGCCCTATCACCAACACATACTGAAGTTAAACATCTGACTGGAAGCCTATGTTCTAACCCACAATCCCGCTATGGACCTCCTGGCCTAAACAAAGAAAGAA
This sequence comes from Ellobius talpinus, assembly GCA_001685095.1. Classification (NCBI taxonomy): domain Eukaryota; kingdom Metazoa; phylum Chordata; class Mammalia; order Rodentia; family Cricetidae; genus Ellobius; species Ellobius talpinus. The sequence continues at coordinate 4,123 of LOJH01028983.1, read as the reverse complement.
TAGGGATAGGCCACGAGAGGAATGGTCCAGCCCTGACATCACTGTGCTGGGTATTAAGAGTTGGGTCGGGTCCCCCAGATTCTTCACCCACTGCCTGTCCAACCTCTGTGGGTCTGCAGCCCTGCTGACCTTCTACTACTAGCCTTCTGCATTGTTGCTCTTGAAAGGGCCCACTTCCCTCAAATGATAAAAAACTCATCTGGGAAAGAACCTGTCCTGGGTCTGTGGCATTAGTCAAGACTCCTGGGGTAGGAGGGTCGTTGGGAACCCTATCAGATTCTATAAATGCCAGCCTTTTCTCATATCAGATTAGCTGGAAAGTGGCCATCTTGTCTAGGCAATTGTTATTTCTTAAAAATAACTGATCAGTGTACAAAAATAGATGAACATCCATTTTTAAAACCTTGCCTCATACGCAGTAAGTTCCACATCTGTCATCCCAGCAGCCTATCACCAAGCCACAGGCAGATGGAATTGGTTCCCAGAGGAACCACAGGAGCATAAAGCTCTGTGAAAAGCAAGTGCTGGCCAAGAGCCACCCAAGGCAGCTCTTCCCTGTTTGCTGCTAAAGTCCCAGTGATCCACTCCCTAGTGCATTAGCACACAGGAGACTTGCCTTTAGAGCTCAGGACAGTGCTGTCTCCTGACCTTGGCCTAGAGTATGGGAACTCTGCAGGAAGGCCAGGCCATCCCTAAAAATAGCTACCCAGGGGTCCTAGGTGGCCTGAACACAATCACCCAAATTCAACTCAATTTCTGTTTCTCAGTTTCTGAATGATGATGCTAAGATCTTCAGAGCCTCACTCGGTCTATCCCTCTGCCAGCATCCTGGATCACTGGACCCCTCCTCCCTTCCTGCTTACGCTCTGCTGATTCTCATAGGCCCAGAGCCCAGACTCAGGGCCATTTCCTTTCCAAGCTGGTCCTCTGCCTGCCAGATTCATTCGGGTTATGTTTCCTTGCTCAGACAAACTCCAGTTCTAGTGGTCAGAGGGGTTGCCGCCAAACTCTATTGAATCTATCTCGTGGGGACAATCCAGGTCCGTCTGTGATTGTCTCACTCAGCGTCAATGTGCCTAATGCCAGGCCCAGCCCTGCTCTGCCTACCTTCCCTTGTGCTCTGGCGCTGGTTGTCTCACCTCACACCAGCCATAGTTTTAACTTCTCCCTTTAACTTTGCAGCACGGTCTCCAAGCAGAGGAAAAATGTCATCAGCTGTGTCACAGTCCATGATTCTCCCTACTCCGACTCCTCCAGCAACACCAGCCCCTACTCGGTGCAGCAGCGCACAGGGCACAATGGCACCAACACCTTGGACACTAAGGGGGGCCTGGAGAAACACTGCACGGGCAACCCCCGCACCATCATCGTTCCCCCACTGAAGACCCAGGCCAGTGAAGTGTTGGTAGACTGTGACAGCCTAGGGCCAGGTAAGCTGGGGCCTCAGCAAGCCTAGCATTCCCTGCTTTTCTCGCTTTCTGCTGTTAGAAATGCTAGTACTAGTGAAACAGAGAGTACCGAATTATTTCAGATCATCTATATTCTACACACGGTTCTGGTCAAGCAGCCACAGTGGGACCCTGTCTGTATCATAGAATATCACCATATCCCATAGAGAATATTTTCCTTTTGACATTCTGAAAGCTTGACTGTCCTCACGGTGGCTCTGCGTCTATTATGGTTGAGGAATAAACAATGAAAGCACCCAGGTTCCTGTCAGCTGGTTTGGGCATTCCTGACATCTTTTTAGGGGCCCTGTGTTAGAGCAGGTGTCCTGTGGAGGGAGCGCTTCCTCTGAGCTTCCATATTGGGGTCAAGGACCTTTAGCAGGACTTTTCCTTAGGCACAGAGATGTGAGCTGAGCGCATTTCTCTCGGCTTTGTTTAAAGAATTAACATTCCATAAGATTTGTTCTGAATATCGAGCCCTGGCAGGAAGCTGGTGAGCAGAGCCTTCGAAATCAGCTCAGTGGTTCACTTTGGTTTCACTCAACATCTCTTCAGTATTTCCTTCACTCGGGTTCACATAGAAGAATTGGGGGACTAAGCCTGAGTCTGCTTGTCCTTCTGCCACATGCTGTCATCAACCACTGTCAGGCCAGGGAGCATCTTCATGTCAGGAAGGGACATACTGTTAAGCTTTGATAAACATTAAAGCTATTGTTACTTGGTGGAGACCGTCTGTCCGTTACCTGACATGGCAACAGGAGATACCTGAGGTTACCCTGGAAGATTCTTCTTTGTTGGTTACAGCTTGCCAGGCAGAGAAGATACAGGCTGCTGAGGTCTGCCACTCGAGGTGCAGAGTAGAATTCAAGATGAGATCTCTAGGGGCTTTTCCAGTCCCCTGATATAGCCAGCCTAAAATACTATCCCAGTGACACAGCAAGACTGTGACCAGCCCCCCTTTCTTACACCAAGAACTCTGCCTGAAAGGAAATGGAAACTGGCTTGGGCTTCTTTCTCCCTCACCATCTGACTGGGGGTGACCCATGTTTGGTATGCTCACAGACCTCCTTGCCAAACACTCTCTGTGACCCTAGCTACCTTCTTCAGAAGACAGGTTCATTAAGTACATCTGCCTGGCACCCTGCCACTGCTACTCATTTTTGTATCCTAACTGCTCCACAGTCTGTGGATTGATGCTAGTTACAAAGTCCATGATCTGGGGTGAGAAGCAGTGTGGGGCCCACAGGAGGCTGCTGAGCTGCTCACTAAAGGAGTGGCACTTGGAATGACCCCACAAGGACTCTAATAGAACTGGTCTTCATGATAGCTCTACAGCTACTATGATTTCCAAACTGAGGAACTGGAAGAGCACATAGAGGCTCTCAGAGTAGCCCAGGGCCGTGCAGCTGGCCTCTCGGGATCTGCTGCTAAAGCTTGTCTGCTCTAAGCACATTTGTGTGCACACACTGCTTGAATGAGGATCTGTTCCCTCAGCCACAGAACCTACATTAGGATGGTAATGACCCCTTGCCACCTCATTCACCTCTGCAAAGGAAATCACTGCCTGAATCTCTTGACCCCTTCCCCTTCAGGACCTCTCTGCATCCAGGGCTCTTCCACCCTGACAGCTTGACCAGCTCTGACCCAGTCCCCCCATCTTGTCACCACAATAAAAGTAACAGGTAGGACACCAGGCTCTGTCTAACATTGTCATTTAGCAGATCCAAGCTGTGGATTCTTTGAACTAATTGATGCTCCCTCTAACATAATCCCTACAAAGTTTCTAGGATGCTGAGCTAGAGCAGAGATCTGCTCATGATCTGTCACCAGAGGCAGGAGCTCAATTCCAGCACACAAGCTCCTGATGCCCGGAGAGAAGGGAAGCTCTGCTGACAGCCAAGGCATGCAGCTTGGTTCGTCTAGTCCTCAGAGACCCAGGTTTGGGCTGGGTTTTAAGAATCTCCCTGACTTAGCTTGGGCACCAAGTCCTAAATGTCATTTGCTCCACTAGCACCTGGCTGCCTCTGGATTCAGCTCAGCACCCCAAGTCTCAGGCACCTCCTGAGGGACTCGGATGCAGAGGATGGGGGGAGAGGTCTTGGTTGCCAGTGCACAGTCAACTTTAGGAACTTCTTTCTGGGAGATCTTCCTTTACTTGAGGCTGGGAGTCTCTTGAGAGGTAGTATGGTCCTTCTGCCACAATCTGCTGTCCCGAGGTTTCCAGTTTCCCTTTGTCCTTTGACAAATGAGCCAATGTCTTTGATGAACCTCTTCTCCCATCATCAGTGGCTGCCTTGGGGTTCACAATGCTGATGTTGTCATTGACCTGGAATTTGTCAAAAAGTTGATCCAGCCAAAGTCACTCAAAGGCCTCACCTTTTATTTTACATGGTTCCTTAATGTGTAGTACCATCTGTCCTAAGCATGAGCTATGGACCTGATTTTAGTCAATTCCAGAAACTCAGTGAAGGAAATGAATCATTAACTACAAGGCACAATGTGAGGGTGCTAAGATATCCTTGGACTAGTGGAGATGAGGGGTTTATTGTCTTTCTCCCTTAAAGCAACCTCTCTCTCCCCTTGGGCAAAGCCCTCCTCAGGCTTGTTAAGAAAATCAACACCGGGCTGGAGAGATGGCTCAGAGGTTAAGGACGCTGACTGTTCTTCCAGGGGTC
>LOJH01028982.1:0-14606 GCA_001685095.1 Ellobius talpinus | reverse complement strand
TATATATATAGACTCTCTCTCTCTCCCTATATATCTATATTGTGTATTTATTCTATGCCTAGGTTCTCCAAAACTTTATAACAGGAAGAGATTTTGGACTTGTTATAAGCCTTTTCTGCATAAATTCAAATGAACATGTAGTTTCTGCCCTTAAGTATATACCTGTGTGGTATAACAATTAATTACTTGCTTATGTTGAACTATCCTTGTATCTTTGGAATGAAATCAATTGGGTCATGTTCTATAATCTTTCAAATTTGCAGCCTGCCTTTCTTCACTGGAAGTAGAGGTTAATATTTCAGACAAAGGAATGATTTCAGCCCTAGGAGTTTCGTTTCACTTCTAACAATAGTGGCAACACTATATGACCTGCAAATCCTACTCTGCAATTACTACTTACACGATGTACTGAGTATTTTTGTATTGCCTGTCTATTATAGAATTTGTTTTTGACAGCAACTGAGTGAAACAATTGTCATATTCCACAGAGTAGGTGCATCCATCTTAAATAGCAATTAATGGGTTATATATTGAGCGTGACCAAGCAACAAGACTAAAGCAATGTGGAACTCTACATTTTGTAGGACTTCTAAAGATTGTGAGGCCTCTTGTTAGTGCTAAATGACCAAATGAGATGGTTATGGAAAGAGAAAGCAAATTCATGTTCTTAAAATACCATTATTTTGATCTCTTACGTCACACAAACTAGTACCACAATGTATAATGACAGAATAAAATAAATTTGTCTTCAATTAGCATTTCTAACAATGGCTTAGATTTATTCTTAAGTATACGTCAAAAATGAAACAAGTTGAAGAAATAAGAGTAATTCTAGAGTTTGAAAATAAACACTAAGAGAAACCACTACCAGTTCTCAATGTTTCCACCCTGGTGCCCTTAATCTTCTGTGCTTTATTTTCAAACTTCAGCAGTGCTAGAATGCTGAGCTAAAGAACAATATATAAGAAAAGCATTGGTTAAAACATTTTACTGACAGCAGTTTTAATATCAATTGTAAGTGATATTGCCAATTGGCAAAAGAATAAAATGAAATCCAGATTCAGCCTTGCCCTAAGAACAATTCTCTCAAATGTTGAAGTTCAAAGATTATGTTGCTAACCTGAGGCCTTAGACTTACTTTGAAATTGGAAATGGCAGTTGTACTATGAGGGCTAAAAAACTCGTTTATGTAATTTTCAAACTGTGAGAAAGCAATTATTTTCTCTAGTCAGAAAAATTACACTAGGTGGTTTTTCATTCTTGTTTTTCAAACTAATAGCTTCCAGGTTTTTCAACAAGCCACCTAACTTCTAATATAGCCAGCTTCAGTATATTTTAATATTGGGTAAGGGATCAATTGCTAGAAATTCTAGTGAGGAATATCTTTGGGAAGTCTAGTAACATTATGGATGAGTTATGAACAATGCACCCTTGAGACACCATTTCTCAAAGCAAGTTCCTAGGCTTACCAGAGACAGTTTCTTGGTGATGGATCCTAAGAATCTAAACATTTATGGAGTTCCCCAAAAAACCCAGTTGTATGTGCTCGTCGAAGACTAATAATGATGATAATAGTTACCATTTACCATGTATCTTTAAGTATTTGTATTATATAACTTAAATCTTAAGACATATCTAAATAATAATCCACAATTTTCTAAACATGGAAATTGAGTGTAGAGACCTCATACTAGTGGAAATCAAACTTTAGACCCTTGTTAATTCTTATTTTTGTATGCTAAATGAGTATTTTTAACTGTCCAAATTTAATTTTCATGGTCATGCTGCTGGTATAGGGATCAGCTTCCTCAATAGCTATGGAAAAATGATACATCAGGATCCATTGGAACCCCACAAACACAAACACACATGAATGTTCAAGTATCTTCTATAAACTTGTACAGTATTTGTGATAACCTATACAACCCTCTTATACTTTAAATAATTGTGAGATCACTTATAATACCTAATACAAAGATAGTATTAAATAGTTATTGTATCACATTATTTGGTAATAATTATAGTAGTAAAATATCTACACATGCCCAGCAAGGCATATTTTTAGAATATTTTAATGCACAATTTGCTTAATCTCTGTTTGCAGATTCCATAGATAACAGAGGGCCAACTTTCTTTATAGAAACCTCATGAGGACTGCATACTCAGTGTCACTGATGATTAGATACGTTGTCTCTCTGTGGGTTTTAAAGAGGCGCAAAGTGTAGCACCTTTCTGCAGTGAACTTGCAACTTAAGTAGAGAATGAGAAAATGTGGAGCACAGAGTGACTTATTCATGACAGTGGCAAGGAGGCTGAGCTCCATAATCAACTTGGAGGTGCCTATGAGAAGAGAAAACAGAAAAACATGCAGAGTAGATACTATCAAAGACACTCAGTTAAATTGTGTAAACCTACCTTACAGCCACTTATATTTAAGCCATTAACTTGTTTGTCATGCTAGTTTTTCTGTCTTTGTTTTTGTTTTTTGAGACAGGGTTTCTCTGGAGCTTTGGAGCCTGTCCTGGAACTAGCTCTTGTAGATCAGGCAGGCTGACCTTGAACTCACAGAGATTAACCTTCCTCTGACTCCCTAGTGCTGGAATTAAAGGCATGTACCACCACCACCCAGCTGTCATCCTAATTTTTAAGAAGCTCCCAATTAGAATTGTAGCAGCATATTCGATGTAGTGTATAAATATGCCTACAAGAAATTACACTGTCAGCTGTGTATGTGTATCATAAACATCATTTTCACATAGGTCTATCATGTACTTTGACCATGTTGACACTTGACCTTTCTTTACTCCTGCCTGTCCCACTCGTAATTCCCCATCATTCTCCCAGGCACTGTAGCTTCTGCTTGTGTACACTATATATATGCATACAATTTGATGTGTCAACATAAACTCTAAGATACAGGGACTGGGAAGACAGTGTTGGGGTTAAGATCATGAGCTTCTTTTTAAGTGGCCCAGGGTTCAATTTCCTGTACCCACATGACATCTCACACCTGTCTATAACTCCAGATTCAGGGTACCCAACACTATCATCTAGCCTCTGCAGATACACAGACATACTTACAGACAAAATGTACACATATATAAAAAATACATGATTGAATAAATACAATTTAAAATCTAGGATTCATAAGTAAGAGTGCATTTAACATTTGTCTTCTGAGTCTGATTTATTTTGCTTAATGGATAATCTTAAGAAATAATTATTTTCCTGTAAAGGGTATGATTTTGCTCTTTATGGGCAAATAAATCTCCAGTGTGTATATATACCACATTCTCATTATCCGTTCATCTGCTGGTGTACACTTAGATTGACCCCATAATTAGGCTATTGTTAATAGTGTTATAAGAAACAGATGGGCAAGTTATCTCTGTAGTATATTGGGGACATATTCTATTGGGCCATATGGCACTCCTATTTTTAGGGTTTTTTGTGCAACGTTCATGCTGATTTCAATGGTGGCTATAAAAGCCCACATTCCCACTAGGAGTCCTTTTTCACAGCATCCCTGCCAGCGTTTGTTGTTGCTTTCCTAAAGATAACCATATTGATTGACTAAGGGCAAGATGGAATTTCAATGCTATCTTAATTTGAATTTTCCTCATGGGTAATGATGTTGAACATTTTAATGTATTTATTAGTCATTTTTACTTCATCATTGAAGATGATGCTTATTTTATTAGTCCATTTATTGATTGGATGTTTTTCTTTTTCAGTTATTGTTTGAATTCTTTATGGTTCTTGGTATCTTTGTCAGATGCATAGATGGCAAAGATTCCCTCATCCTGTCTCTTTATTCAAATATATGTTTCCTTTTTTACTTTGCTTAGCAAAATGTTCATTGTGGGAAGATCTTAAAGGTAAGTGCGGCATCAGTTATTTTGGCTCCAGTATTTACAGTTGAATAAACTAAGACTTAAAATGTAAGCCATTCCATTTGTCCCTCATAGTTAAGTGAGATAGTGATATTGTTAGTAATCATCAGTGTTGAAAATAGTTTTCAACTTTTTTCCATTGTGCATTAGAAAGAAAAACTGTGGGAATGTATGCTTTAAGAGAAAACGCATTCCCGAAATCTCCTAGGACCCCAGTGTAGAAATGTGTTCTATTTTTCTCTCACCTCAGATTATGTATTGCTTTGTTGCTTCCAGTTTGAGTATCTTGGGATTTACATTAAAAACTAAGAAGAGGGAAGAGATGTCACTTCCCATACAGAGAGTTCAACACCATACCATTTCTATCCGGAAGAAGTTACTATGCTTTACAAACATGGTTTAATTAAGGATCACAGCAGGAAATATGAGGTGGAAGAAGGCAGGAAGCAAGGTGAAAATCATGGGATGTTGGAAAAATTAAAAAGATGTGAATATGACCTAGATCTCATTGGCATTCACTAATTTCAGTGGTGGCTTCTAGAAGTTCTACAGGGCACCAAAACAATGACCCTGTTACTCAATGGAAGCATTATTTGTTTAAGTCATGATATAGGCACTTGTAACTTGAGTAATTTGTTCATACTGTCAATTCAGAAACCTTCTACAGAGAACAACTTGGCTAAGACAGTTTGGTCTATACCATAGATTAAATGAATACTGACAAAGGTAAATGAGTCACAAACCTAAGAAACAAGAAACTTAGAATTTTAAGGAAAGAAGCAGAGGATTCAGAAAATGTATAGAAAGTTCTATCAATTAAAATGTAACATGATTAATCTTATATTGACTCTATGAAAGAACAGTTTAAAGATTTATAATGTATGGAACAACTCATTCTACAGAGAGCTCATTTTTGATTGGGTATCAATTAAATCCATAAAGTTAAACTTTTAAAATATGAATAATACTATGTTTTTCTTCTATTTTGCACCTGAGCTTGGTAAAGACACAAAAGAGGTGTAACTCAGAACTGAATAGTGCAGAGCTGACAGAACTAGAATGGATGTTAAAAGGCGAGCATGAAGTCTTAAGAAAGATCAGTAAAGGTAGAAGAATGAGTTGCTGTTAACAAAAAGGCAAAATGCAAGTCATCAGATTGCAGAAACACAACCCTCTCTTTATGGAGCTACATTTACTAAGTTCATTTGGGGAAATATAATAGCAATAATATCTTTCACGTTTGAACATACATGTTAACATTGTTCTATGCACTTTGCTTGTTCTTAATCCTCACAATTTCTTATTCAATAGGCGTTGTTGTGATTATTCTCAGTGTGCAGATATGGAGACTGAGCTGTAGATAAGTTAAATAACAAGGTCAAATTAATTGATCATTGGACCACTGTGTTTGAAGTATGCTCTGATTATTAGCAGAGGAGATCTCTACCCTTTCAATATCAGGTGTACGTAAGATGAATCTGGACACTTCAACATAATATAACAATGCTATTAATGGTGAAAGTAGATTCTGATCTCCTTTTGAGAACTTTCTAGAGGAAGTTATATTTAATCACTTCCTCATAAATAAATGTTTGTGATCATTTCTAATTTCAAAAAGTTAAAATATTTCCACTAAAATTTCGTGTGCTTCATGAATTGATCTTTCAGGTATGTTCAATGGACAAAACTTCATGTCATTTACATTTATAATAGAAACAACTCTTAATAAAATGTTATTATTTTTATGCAACTACTATTAACATCTCTGCTTAATGACCTAGACATTTGAATTAGCTTATTTCTAGGGCATTTTCCTTGTCATTCATTTGCTCTTCTCTCCAACTGAGGATGAACCTTCTCCTTGATGTTAATAGACATCAAAATATGTCTCTATGAAGTCCAGCAACATTAGGACATGTGTTTGATGTTATGACCCTAGAGACAAATACACATTGAAGTATAATTATAGATTGTTCCATTTATCAACTATAGGATTTTGTTCTTTGTCTTAATGAGGACAAAGCATTTGAAGTACTGTAGACCTGTTTTAAGTGACTGCTGCTCACTTCCAACTATTAAGCACATTAGTATTGTACTGATATAAGGAAGCAATTGTTTGAACATGACCTTGTAAGATAAGTTCAAAAACTAGTATACGTTATCTGATGGTGTGATAAATAACTTGAAAATATGCAGCATCATAAAGCACAATATATTAACATTAAAATATTAAAATAAAGCATAAAGGTTGACTCTTATATTTAAGAGTGACATCAAATGCCACAAATATAAAGCCACAGAAATGTCAGCTCAAAGCAGAGACCTCTGAACTCTATCCTCAGCACTTCCAGCCTCAGTGCTCTTAAGAATGAAGAGATGATTATGGGTGACAGGATAAATTACAACTGCTGGGTTTTTTTTCACCATCCTCTTTCCAATCAGAGAAAGCTTGATTAAAGGCTGAACACTATAACTCTTTAAAAAGAATTTGTTTACAGGTCTTGGTCTTCAAAATACCTTCAAAATTTCCTTCAAAGGACATAGAAATGAAGGAAATTTGAAATTTGGTTCCTGATCATGGATATAAAATTGAAACCAGGAAGTCAGGCATCAAGAAGACCCAAGTATTATAAACACTTTGGTGGAATGGAGCAAAACCCAATGATACAAAAATATTGTTATATGTATGAGCAGAACACCACTTATTCATTCACTCAATACTATTTACTGAAACTTCCTTTGTGTATGTGCACTTGTGTGTGTAGGTGCATGTGTGTATTTACGTGTAGAAGCTAGAAGTTGACATTGGATGTCTTCCTTATTTGCTTGCCACCTTGTTTTGTGAGATAGAATCTCTCCATGAATCTGGAGCTCACCATGTCTTATTCCTGTATCTTACTCCCTACCCTCTATGCCTAACATTTTTTATACTGGTGCAGGGATCAGCCTCAGATCCTCATGCTTGCAACAATAAGCAATTTACAGCCTGAGCTATCCTCCAATTCCTACTTGTAAGAACTCTCAAAAGTACTGATGTGGAAATACTTTGTGTATCACTATTCAATCAATCAGTCACCAATCATTGCTCTTGAGAAATGCATATGCCAGCTGGAAATAACACTTAATAAACAATGGTAGTTAAAAATAAATATGTGGTGTGTTCTAATGCAGTAAATTAACTATTAAAAATCAGAGTAGTCAGAAGAAGACAAAAAATACAAATTATTATTAAATCAAATACAGTTATTACAGTAGGCTTCACTGGATCTTCCTCTTTGGAATAATAGAACTTCAGGAACAATTGAAGAAGATAAAGGGTTCAGCCATAGAAATGGCCGGAGAAAAGGCAATCCTGAGAAAGTATCTAGGAAAGGGTCTTTAAGACAGAATGTCTTAATATTTTTCAGAGTTGAAAGAAGATCAGAATAAAACATTCACGCAGATTTGTTTACAGGAGATGATGAGGTCAGACAAGTCAAAAGCCACAAGGTAGTTAGCATTTGACCACAAATGCACCGTTACAACCTATACCTTGTTTGCACTGTGGAGGTGAAAGAACTTGTTGAATTGTCTGTCACTCTTTGTTAAAGCACAGACCATGGCATTGATTCATACTAACGGCTGTATCATAAAGCTTGAACTCCCTGGAGTTCACAGATTTGCAACTTAATCCCCAAATCCACGTTTTGGCATATGTAGAGGTGGGAGAAAACTTGGGGAGATAACAGATTAAATGAAGCCACCACACCAGTGTAGCCTCACAATGACATCAGTGCTATTTTTAAAAGAGGAATCTGGAGAGCTCACAGCCTCAGAATGTCTGGCCATGGACTACCCTCTTCCATGTTCTGATGCAGCAATGGGCCTAACCAGTTGCTGGAGTATGTGGCCACATTTAGCTCTTGCTCTTCCTAGCCTCCAGAACCATGAGCATAATGAACTTCTATTTCTTTTAAAAATGTGTTTCTCCATCTTTGATATTTTGTATAATTAATCAAAAATGGGAAAAGCCAATATGAGAAGGCAGCGATTTCAATCAGGAATAAAGAAAATTCCACCTAGTTCCTAGGGTTCACAGTGTTGAGAGAAAACTATCTTTACTGCATATAGTGACATTGAATGGAAGGAACACGGTGACTGGAAAATAAAGACCACACTAGCAACCATAGTGATGAGGAGGAAGTGTTCCTTCAACTCTGGATACCTTAGAAACTCCATGTCCCCAGATCTTTTTGTGTATGACCCATCAAAGAGGGAAATACTAATGAGTTGGATTATGTTTTCTTATTTACCACCATATTAAGTCTTGTATGTTTACATGTTATAAAGGCGCACCCTATGAGGACAAGCCTTGTATCTTTAAATGTTATAAAGTCTCAGCCTATGAGGACATTCTGAAGACAGATATGACACACAATCACTGTTCAAAACACTGTTTTACCTTATTTCCCAATCAAAACACTGGAAGGATGTGACTACCAGACAGACTTCTAAGACCACAGGCCAACTGTGTCTGTTTTATGTGGCAGATATGTTTTGTGAATATAACTTTTTTCCTTCACCACAAGGTTTGGTGATACACGCATCCCCTTTCTGGGAGCTGTTACTTTATCCTTCTTCCTTCAGTAAGAGTTGGAGAACTTTCCATGAAAGCCCAAACAACAGGGACTCAGGGTTTATAGGTTGAGTACAATCCCTAGTTATACATTCTTTGAAGCTGTCATTCTTGTTCATTTGTATTGTAGTCATTTTAAAATCTTTAAGTTAAAATGTCTTTTTTTAGTGTAAGAACCAGTAATAAAATTATTTGCCCATTTTTATTCTGCAGGATCGTGATAAAGGAATACTGAAATATATTTATTTTATTCTTTCTTTTGTTGAGGAGCATTTACTCAGTGTCTGGTTTGAGGCCTAGCAATATTCTGGTAGGTATCTTTTATCATAGCATTTTAAATTTTACTAAGAATATGTTTAGTAATGAAATTGCTGACTATGTAGTGGGCTCTCACTGTGGTTCAACAGGTATCTTCTTAGATAATCATAGGGTTGAGCAACTTCTTATCATTTCAGGTGTCATTTTGATATTGAATTAATAAAAATCTAATGTGAAAATCATTAAACACGATTCTTATTTCCATTTTTATTAACTCACAAAAAATTGGATTTTGTTGTAGTATTTTCTGAAGAAAATATGTTCGTGTTGTTTCTTTCTCACACAGCTTCCCAACCCACCTTCTTCTTTGGATGTTTCAACAACAACCTTCTTTCCACTCTCACATCCATCACACGCACACTCTGTACTTCAGGGTGTGTGTGTGTGTGTGTGTAAGACTCCAAGCAAGCCATTATAAGATGGCTTAATCAAGGAGTCCTTCCAGGGTCAACCCTTACATGGATCATGATCTGAGTTAATGCACTTTTTTCTTGCCTATTTCCTTTTCCCTTTGCAAGTCACTTTAAAAAAAAACTTCTGTCATGCTTCACTATGCTGTCTAATGCACAAAACTCAAAAGTAAAAGAAACTTTCTTGAGAGTTTGGTTTTATAAAACTGGTGCATTCTCCTGAAAGACTCAAAAACTAGACTTAGTACCTAGCTCCCTGGGCCCACATTACTGTGATTCGTAACACTGGAGCATCACAGACTTAACTTATATTAAAAGTTACTTACCCTTTACTATTAGTATATTAAAAAGTTATTACTCATATCCAAATGAAGCTTAATTTCAATACTGTAGAGATATATGGGTGAATACTTATCAGTTGATATGTATTTATTTTTTAAAATGAGATCAGTTCACCAGTAAGCATTAGTTAATAATACTTAGTTTAAGCTATTGGAAATAAGAAACATTGATATACATCTTTACAACAAAATTATAGTGTGCCACCGCAGTATTTCAAGTTCTGCAAAGTCTTGTCCTTGTGGTAGTCAGCGGGCACTTTGTATTTCAGTGATAATCGGCAGCCCCCTGCGGTGTGCACAGCACACCTAATCAGAGGCAATCATGGGTGAGATTATTTGGCTACAATTAGGCCAGGTCTCTCTTTAGTGATTTATTATTCTGCTTTGCTATTGGAACCAGTAGACTCATCCACAAGCAGTGGCAGAATTGCGAACCAAATAAAAACTGTTAGCAACAACAGTACCCAGACAGGAAAGAGAAGAGAAAGGTGCCTGCTTGGTGTCGCTCCATTCCCAAGCTGCAAATTGCAATGCAGACAAAGGCAGCCACGCCAGTCTGCCTGCACTGTTTAACAATGACCTTCATCCACTCAGCTCCCAAAGGAGAGCTGGCTGGCAGTTAAACCTCATGAGCACTGCTGGACTTCCCCAGGAAATTGTTTTCAGTCTTAAAGTAGTTTTCCTTTTAGTTTCAGGAAGAGAAATGTCATATTCATGAAAACCATGTGTTGCTATTCAGCTGGCCACAGTCTCCTGTCACTTGTCATGTATGAAGCATATCAATTTCTCAGCTCGCAATGAAATGAAACAAATGTATATCTGTGCTCATTGTCAATTTGATATGGGAAAACAGTTGTAGAAGTAAGAAAGGAGTATCTATTGTTCACTGAAATTAAATTTCACTATGTGTTACCTATACTCTCAAATAAAGACATACCATGGGTGCTGAACGGCCATGATTTCAAAGACATGGAGAAGGACCAATGTCCACATTGACACTTTACTATTGTCAAGAACACTTTTCTTCAGCTGTCATAGGAATACAAATGGCTGGAACATTCTGCAAGCCAATTGTGATATAGTACCCTTGGCTAAGCATCTAATATTCTTTATTTTCAAAAGACCCTCTTGAGGCACTACCACCAATCAGGGGACCATACCCGAATAGCAAGGGTCTACATATGTGCTCAGTTGAACTATACTGTGGGCCACTTTTGCTGCTCAGAATTTTCTAGTAACCACATTATTAAAGTGAAAAAAATAAAAGTAATTTTAATAATACACTTTTCTCTAAAACTGTCCACCAAAAGTATTATTTTAGCATGTAAAATCATTTTTGCTTATATAAATATACAATTAATGTATAATATATATGTAAGTTTGTTCTTTTGCTGTGCCTTCAAAACCTGATATGTATAGAATAATTAAAACTCATCTCAATTTGGACTTGAAGGTCTCAATAAACTTCTAAGTCTAATGGCTGCTATATTGGTGATATAATCAAGTGATTGATTCTTACTTTGAACTTCAAGGTAAGCCATAAAGCCCCATACATATATTCAGTTGCTACATATTCCAGTGAATTCTGTAAAGTACTCCAACATGCATTTAGGTGGTAGAACTTTATTTATATCTCATTATCCCAATGTAACCATGAAAAGCTATTTAATAAGTGTGGGAAGTGAAGATAGCTGTTCACTAGTAGTCTTTGACATCATATAATTGGAGAAATTAAACATTTAGATCACTAAATCTTGAAAAAATACACAGGGATTAGATAAGAAACTAACGAGAAGTAGCTGACAATTGGAAGGAGAGATGGTCTTAAAAAGTGAGCTAAGGAAAACAGAAGATGATGTAAGACTTTGTAGTGGAGCTATGGAGGGTGGACTGGCTTGGGGAGTTTCTGAGGATGATTTGCTGAGCTGGGAAAGGGAAACAGAAATCTTGGACTGTGTAGCATCACTGAGAATTCAATTAAACTTACTTATTTGATTTTGCTCTTAAAGAAAAGACATGCTAGAGTATATGACCGAAGTTTCCATGTAAATTGGTATGTCTAAAGACATGCTAGAGTATATGACTGAAGTTTCCATGTAAACTGCTATATCTAAGGAATGCTAGAGTGTATGACTGAAGTTTATGTGTAAGTTGGTATGTCTAAAGGCAGAGCTACTGAAGTCATTTTATCAGCTTCTGCTGACTCTTTTCTCCTTAACCCCAGGGAAGTACAGAATCAACATAACTCCTTCTTCATAACTTCCCCGCGTCATGCCTATAGAATTGAAAGTCATTGATTTATAACAATTAAAATGAAGTTTTATTTATTATAGATAAATGAGTACTTAATTTTTGGACACAAAAATAGAAACCAATATTAGAATTTCATTTGTTTGTTCATTCATTTATTTATATTCTCTTAATATAATGTTGGACTTATTTATAAAGAGTAAACAGATTACCATTTTGAGATTTTTTTCTGGTTAGAAATAATTTCAAGATTGCATCACGTTAAATTCCCTCTAAGTTTTCACGTTTTGCATTCTAGATAGGTCTCTTCTGGTACCATGATAAGGATTACACACTTGTTTTTACCATAACACAATATAATTAACTATAAAATTCAATATATAAATATGATTGTATAATTTTAATCTAAGTTTATACCAAATTTTGTTTAGTATAATAATTCATAAACAATGTTTTCCCATTTATTAAGCTCACTCTGAAGTTCCTGGCACTTTGGAGCACTCACCAGTTATTAGTTGTGTACATATGTAACTCTGGACCAGGAAATAAAATTCAATTTAAGACCTCCTTAAAATTGGTATTCTATTCATTTATGATATCAAATGAGTTAGATCTTTCTGATTGTTTTGTCTTGTGTAATATAGGTGAGAAATAATTGCCCTAAAAGTTTCTAACATGTGTTATAAGTTCACTCTCAAAACCCATTGCATAGTCAAGATATAGGTACCATTTCATAGACTGCATTGAACTTGGGCATCTTGACTAAGTACTTTATTTGAAATGGTTTTTTTTTGCAATACATTGTTTTTATAGAAAACAAGAATAAACAAAATTAGGCACTTAATGAACTATGTATTTAGGCTGATAGTGTCTTTGCTGACCAAGACTCTGTCCTCTGCTTAGTAGCTCCACCCTTAAAGATGAGTAGACACTGGTCAGTAAGTGGATCAGCCATCTTCTTTCTCATGGGTTCATAGAAACTTCCCACCAACTTCTTTTGCTTGGTGTGAAAAAAATCTAAAGAGACAATTTAAAAGCTCTTTTACACATGTCATCCACTCTTGGCCATGGGGGCTCCATCCAATACATGGGCGAATGTCACAATTGCTTTTTGGTTTTTGGGTCCTGTTTACATGATTTATAAAAATTACTTTCAGCCAAGGTCTGCTGCTTGGCTGCCCTTGAGAACTCCAGGGTTATTTAGTATTTACAGAATTGTGTTGCTTCTTTAGCTTCAGTGGTACCTTAATATGTTTTAGGAGTTCATTCTCCTCTCACCTAGAGTATACATTACTTAATGATCTCTTTTTAATTACTTTGTTGCTATGTCCATCACATTGCCATAATTTCTGTTCATGCACAATTTGTTAGTTACTTTAATGGGGAAAATAATCATGCCCTGGTCCTGTTTCTGAGCTCCAGGATGGGCTGGGCCATGGAATATTCACGAATGAAGGAAAGCTACTGTGCATTTGGAAGCCTGCTAAAACAAAGCAGAAACAAACCCAGAACTTGAAATTTTTAAAGTGAGAGGATTATTTAATTATAAATGGAGGCCATTGTCAATGTAGTCAAGTATAAACAAACCCTCTAAGGAGCTTCCTCTTGAATTCAGTCTCTGTCTCTGTCACTGTCAGAAACCTTATTACTATTTAACCTTGTAGATAATAGTTATAGCACTGATAGGTTCCTTTTGATAAATAAGATATCTTAAATCTTCATCACATTTAACTATCTTGTTATTTTTCTTCTCTCCTATAATTTAGGCTTTTATTACATCTTGATACTGTGGTTTTACTTATACCCCAATTTATTTGTGTAACGAGCATACGTTAATTGTAGAAAGCATGGTTTTCATAGAAGCATGCGACATACTTTGATTATATTCACCTCTTCCACTACCCTTTCCTTTGTTTATTAGTTTGTTTGTTTTGAGACAGGGTCTCACTATGTAGTGCTGGCTGCCCTGAAATTCATAACTTGGACCAGGCTGGCTTAGAACTATCTGCCTGGCTCTGCTTTACAAATGCTGGGATTAAAGGCGTACATCACCACCCAGTCTTCCATAATCCTTTCTTAATTCCTTACATTTTCTCTTTTTTCATTCCACATTCCCAGTAGATTTCTCCTTCAGTGAATTTCTCGTCCTAGATTCCATGTGTGGGAGAAACCGTGAGACCCTTGGTTGTCTGAGTCGGGCTTATTTTCCTTAACACGATGACCCCCATTTCCATTTGTTTTCTGTCAAACACCATGGTTTGATTCCTCTTTAAGATTGGATTAATTCTATTGTGTGCATCTGCCACATTTTTTTATATCTATTCATGTGTTTTGGAAACCTCAGTTGAGTATACATCTTAACCCATGTGCAGATTTCATTATGAGTGTTTAGTGTACTTTGCTACCCAGAAGTGGATTAGAATTTCTCTTCCTACATCCTAAGATGTTGACAGTTTCTTTCTCACCACTTTGCCTGAGGCAGAAAGGTTCTCAATGTTGTTTTAATTTGCATTTTGCTGTTAGCAAAGGGTGTAGAAGATATATCCACTGGCCATTTGCACTTCCTCTTTTAAGAATGGCCTCCTCAGTTCCCCTGCCTATTTACTGATTAAAGCATTTGGAATTTGAGTGGTTGCATATTTATATCTTTTATATATTTTGCATACTATCTTTCTGTCAGATGACTTTCTCTGCTGTTGTAACTTCTCTCTTCATTTTAATTGATTATTTTTTGATGGAGGAGGGTCATCTGTCTATGTGTTACTTTCATTGGTTAATA
>LOJH01028980.1:2023-17575 GCA_001685095.1 Ellobius talpinus | reverse complement strand
ATACTTCCTGCCTGGCCAATCAGTGTTTTATTAAAATACATGATTTACAGAATATAGTAATTCTCCCGCACCAAGTTCTGATCCCAGGTTGAATGTATAAGCTATGTACAAATGCATAGGTCTGTAATCACAGTTCCGGAAACATGGAGAAAGGAGGATCTTTGAAGTTTGCTGGCCATCTAGTCTATCCAACTTGTTGAATTCAGGTTTAGTAACTAAAAAACTATGTTCCAAAACAGAATATGAGGCATAGAGGACAATTGCGTATACGTTAAAGTGTTCCCTTGGGTGAGCACACATACATACACACACATACACAGGCACACACACATATTGCACCTTCATAATAATACAAATATACACAAGTGCACACACATGCAAACACAGACACACAAGTACACATACACTTCATGCACTTACATGTACATTCATATGCAAATGCACACACATAAAATGCATACACATTCTTATACTCAGGTATTCATACATACACACGCAGAGACACCATCATGGTTTCCTACCTACTGTTTCTTCTTCCTGCTGTCGGACAACAATATTCCAAGATAAAGATGAATCTTGCATCTTTAAATAAAGATGACACAGGATACAGAGGAACATGCAAGTTACAGACAACACATATACTGTAAGGATGTTGTTAGCACTGTAAGCCAATGGATTTTGAGTATTCCTTGTCATTGCAGCAAATCCCAGCCCATTAACAGAAATAGTTGGAATATGTTTGCTATGAGCCTCTATGTGCATTAAGTCATTTGAGTCTCAGGCTATTTAATATTCCATTTTCATGATAGAGAACTGTAAGCTTGCAAGCATTCTGAAATAGAAAATAAAAATCATTTGAGAGATGGGGCACAGGCTTAGCAAAGTTCTCTTGATTCCTCTTTTAGCTCATTGTCTTTAATCATATCCTGTTCCATAAACGAGCTGAGTCGAGGTAGTTCCTGGACTCTCTAGAAGTTACATTAATCCATTCAGGAGACTAAGTGCACTTACCACAAAGAGAACATGAATTATTAAACATTATCCTAGTGACCTGGGAAGTTCACGCAAAGGGCCTTCCTTACACCCTGCTGTGATTTATTCATCCTTTAGGCCTCATCCAAAGCATGTTAGGACAAATATCACATCGTGAAATTGGGTGAAATGCCTCCCAGCTGTCAGAGAAGCTACAAATGGGATCTGTGATGTCAGATTTTGGGGCAAGAAGGGTAGGTCAGCAAATCCCTATTTATAGATGGCAAAGTAATAGGCTTGGGTTCTAAACTAATTTAGATGGGGCCACATCCACACATGTGTAGGTGGACTTGAGAATCAGGCAGTGTAAAACAGAAAACAACTGAGTAGGGGTAGATTAGGAGATGGAAAACTAAAGAAATGGAGAGGGATCTGTTCCAAATCCAGATGAAAACAGCCAGAAGATGTAATCACCAATCCTGTAGGCATAGTTATGATGATCTTTTAAGCATCAATTTACTGGTAAGAAAATTGGACTGTGTATTTACATTTTAAATATTTCAATTAAGCTGTGGTTCTACTCTTTGCTTTTCATAAAATATATTTTTACACTCTTTATGTCACCTCAGAACAACCATTTCTCTTTCCCTCTCTCAAATGAGATACCATGAATGCTTGCCAGAAATATCAAGTTAATGCCCAAGCCAGCTCTAGTTCTGATTTATCTTCCACGTTGACTGGGAATAAAGGAGCCATACATTAAGGAACAAAATTCGTTGCTGCGGTATTTTTAACCTTGTCTATTAAAACATTTGGCAGATGTCCAGGCCCTCCATATGTTCACAGTATTAAACTTTACCATAAAAGGAAGTAAAGAGTTACATTTGAAGAAAGCTGCTATTGTATGGTCTGAAAGTCTGACAGTTAAAAAAAATAATCAAGTCCAACTTGAAATAACAGACGTTCTATGATCCTGCTGAATGTTTAAATCTCACACAACAACATCCTGCTCTCCCTAGCACTGCAGATGCCATATTTCAGGAGCAGTCTCAATGACTCAGAGCAGACACACTGAGCTTATGAGCCTGGGTTAATAAGGATGCATTCCTGAGTAGTGAGGACTGGGAAGGAAGGCTGTTGAAGAAGGGCCTGGGAACCAGCCCTAGTGCACACAGTCCTGTCTTTCCAGCAGAACTTTGCAGAAGTATGCATGGCTGTTATGTAGGAAATATGTTCTTGGGTGAATACACATGAATATATGGATTGAAATAGAATGCCTATTCATACTTGTAAGTGGAATTAGTATCAGTTTATGTAAATAAAATCTAAGAAGTCAACAGGACAGCTTGGGGGTAAAGGTACTTACTGCCAGTCTTATGGCCTAAGATCAATCCCCAGGATCTATATATCTACATGGTAGAAGGAGAAAACCATATCCACCAAGTTGTCTACTGACCTCCATGTTAGTGCAGATTTATCTTGGAAGCAAACACATACACATAGACACATATCCCCCCCACATACATGCAAACACTGAAATTGTTTTAAAAAGACAAATATTTGTTTTATTAATGTTGTTTTTCAGTTCTTATATATTTTAGAGTTGATTGGCCAAATACTGTTGCTCTGCTAATGTAACATAGCAATAAAAGAACCCATAATTATATTCTTCTATACCCATAGATCAGTGCCTCTCTCGGACATCATCGAAGATGTTTCCTATTGTAGTAGGTGGGAAATAACACAGAATGCCACAATTGGACAATATGCAGAGGAATGAGAGACCTTGGTCCACTCAGCCCTAAATGAGATGTCCTCATTAATACCTATTCCTTAGGACTCAAGGAACTAGGTAGAGAGAAGGCAGAAAAATTGCAAGAGTCAGAGAATATGGAGAATGCCAAAGAAACTGTTTTCTAGAGAAATAAAGGACTGATGTATATATGAACTCACAGGCTGCACAAGGCCTGCACAGATTGAAGCCAGAAGGAGTCCCAGTGCTGAGAGGTTGTGGACAATATCTCCCACCCATAACCAAAAAAATGTATCAACAATTGACCTCCTGGCTGCAAAGGTAAATTAGTTTGGTCCAATGAAGTCTTGGGTATATTAACCTCACTCACTGCTAGATCCATGCTCGATTGTAGATGAACAACTCAAAATGAACTCAATAGCAGTTCTGTAGACATTTTGTCTAAAATTGCTGTGTTTGGATAATTTTTTGTCTTGCTAGTCATTTCCTTGCATATTATTGTCTCAAGTTTTGTGTTTTTATGGGTTTTATTTCTGTGTATAATATGTATTTCATGTGTGTGTGTTTTAATTCTAATGCTTGATATGTTTGCCAACTTTTTTGCTTTAATAAAGAAAGAAAACAAGGAGCACAGAGTTCAGTGGATGAGGAGGTAGAAGGGACAAGACCAGAATTTAATGTATGATTTTTTCAATAAAAAGAGAGTAAAAACAATACAATTTTAATGGTATTGATTTTTGAACTAACGTAGCCATCTAGCAAGCAACCTTTCAGGAGTTCTAGACCTAACACTGGCCATGCAAGGACAAGAATGCTAGCTAGCATTTTACCAGTTTTATTTTCCTGGAGGAAAGTCTTGTGGGTCAGAGATGCTCCAAGGAGTCAATCACTGATCAACCAAAGCAGCTTTGAACAAATTAATTCATTCAAAGAGATGAGGATTTTGTTTTATTTTGTCTTTTCTAAGATATAATTCCACAATGTAACACAGTCTGACCATTAAAACTTTATCTTCCTCTAACTGGTTGCTTCTCTCCTGCCCTTCAGTTCCCAAATATCCACTCTCAGCCTTAATATTATTTATAATTGCTTGGCTGATGGCTCAAGCTTATTATTATCTAGCTCTTAAAACTTAAATTAATCCATTTCTATTATTCTATATTTTACTATGATGCTTGAGGCTTGTTACCTCACATCTTGCTTCCCAGACACTGCTGGCAACTCTTTTGACTCCATCTTCTTTCTCTCTGTATTCAATCTGGCTTTCCCACTTAGCTATATTTAGCCTTGCCATATGCTAAAGTTGCTTCTTTTAAACCAATGGTATTAAAACATATTCACAGCACACAGAGGGACATCCCACATCATCTCCCTTTGCTATTTAACTAAAAAGGAAGGTTTTAACTTTAACATTTTAAGATTACATATAACAAAACAGATATCAAACAAGAATCACAGTTACAATATTTAGTCTATTTGTATTTGACAAAATTAAAGAAAACATTCTATCATCTAGTCTATATTTGTGAGTCTAAAGTTTTATATCTAATTCACATTTTGTTATAACTAAGGAAAACTATAATTATAAGTATCTAGTCTTCAACTCCATCAAAGACTCCAGAATATTATCTAAATAAACAGGAAGTACATTGTAACCAACTTCTAAATTCTAGAAATGAAAGAGACATCTGATACCCTGGAAGGTCACCCAGATTTCTTCTGTAATGTTGGTTTATCCATCCTCAGCCTACAGGCTCATAGTATCTGTCAGAATTTTCAATGAAGCAGGAAATTTGAATGACTGCCCAACCTATATTGGCAGCTTATCAGTCATTTTCTTCTGCATTTTGCAGAATATCCTGTAGTTACATTTATGAAGCAGAAACTCTGAAGGACCATCCCAACTTGTTTTGACAAAGTTATCAGTAATTTTCTTATGGGTCCTGCTTGTCCAGTTCATACAGCATAGAGTTAAGACATCCAAGCAAAAGCAGTTTCTTGCCCAAATGGCTAGCCTTGCCACATTGAAAACAGGTTCCATAACTTGTTTAATGCTTCTTTAATGCCTATAATCCTCTTCATGTAATTGCTGGTGCCATGAGCAAACACATCTCACTGTCGAGAAAAGTCTAAGTTCTTAAAACATGTCACATGCCATATACTATATGTCTTTGAAGTGTTTGAAGATTGCCTATCCATTTGAAATATATCTTAGCATATCTAGAAAACCTAAATAATATGACTATAAGTTTGACTATTATAAATGATATTAATTTGTATTTATTAACTAATCTAAACCAAAATCCATACCAATATAAAATATTTTAGATTAACAGTTGCATTTTGGATTAAAGTGGGTTCAACATTCTACCTCCTTTATCATAATCTACCTTTCCCTATTGTTTCTATATCATATTTCCATTTCTTCTTTAGAAAGAGATTGACTATGATGATTAATCATTTATAACCAATCCCTGTTAAATGAAAGTCATCATTTATAAACAATATTTGGGAGATTTGGACATAATTCTTTAGACTACTTGCTGTTGATTTTTGGGCCCTGGTAATACTATGGAGACCCTGAGAAAATTTAGAATTATGGTTAAAGCTTGACTGTAGTAGTCTGTGAGACGGCATCGACTCAGCCAGGTGCCTTGAAGATATTCTGGATAATGGATCATCATTCCCATTGGAAACCTCTTTTGGGTCTTGATTGATCAAACCATATTAGTCTGAAATGAATGCATAGCTTCTAATTTTCTGTGGAAACAAAAGCAGAACATTTTTTCCAAAGCAATATATTTTTAGACCCAAATTTTGAAGTCAAGATATCTTTAGGTTGGTTTAGATTAGCAGCTCCCAGAATCAAATGTCTCTCTGTAGTTCACCCATTAACAGTCAAAAAGTTCTAAGAATGCACAATAGTATACATAATCCAGACTCTGTAGTTTCCATTTTTATATGACTTATTATAATTTTTATTACTCTATTTTCTTTTTAATACCTCAATTTATTATTTTTAAATTATTCTATTAATCTGTGACTCTGTTTATTCTTTATCCTCTCTCTCTCCTAAGTCTATGCATATTTGTCAAACACATTGTGACCTATTTAGAGGTCTTTTAGTCTGAATCTGCCTTTATTGTGTATCTATAATCACTTTTAACCATGAGAGTTTTTAAAATGCTTAGCAGGTTATGGCTAGGTCCAAAACCATGGCTTTTCAACATGGCAGAAGTACCTATTTGCACCATGCTTATCCTCCAATGATCCCATTAGATAGTATGCAACTGGCACACAATCTTTTTTGTTTGTATGAACAAAAGCTAAATATGACACACAGTGTGAACTGTTTAGTCTCTGTACTGAGGCCTGTGTAAGACTGTGGAAGCACACCAAACAACTTAGCTCATGGCAACTGCTGGGCAGTTCCATTTTGTAGACAGCTGTTGGGGGACGTGACTCTGCACTGTTGCTGTCATGAGACTGTGAAACTAGAAAGACCGGTGTGGCTCTGTTTCTGTGTGTTTAGAACCTTTTAAAAAAGCTTTCTCATGCCCTATAGAAATTCAAGAGCCCCATGTTGATGCATCCCACACTATCTTCCCTCCTTGAACTACAGAGAATTAAAGTTACAGCTGTGTACCCAAAGTACTGGGTGCTAAAACATGTATTTGAGAAATACTTGGAACACAAATGTAGATTAAATATAAAAACCAGAAAAGCAAGAAAAAGTGATAGTAGAACAAAAGCATGAACTGTTTTCCTGATTCTTACTGAGGCCACATTTCAAATACAGCAAGTGAGTCAGATAAATAAATAATTCAGTAGGCTGACAAATGCACAAAACACAAAGTTATACTCCAAATGTGATTCTGAAACAGAAAATGAACATTACTAGAAAAGTGAATTAAACATAAATGAAGTCTATAATTTCTCTAATGCTTTTGTTGTCCTAACATATTGTTTTTTAAGTTGTTTAATTTTGTAATTATAATGACATCATTTCCACATTTCCTCCTTCCAAATACTTCAATATTTTCTTCCTTGCTCTTTCAAATTCATAAATTCTTTATTCATTAATTGTTGTTATATACTTATGTGTATATGAATATACATATATTTTTCTAAATATATAAATATAATCTGGTCAGTTCTTTTTCTTGTGTGTTTGTTTTTCGAGCTTACCATTTGGCATTGGACAATAATTGCTATGCCATTTCCTGGGGAATACTCTTTCTCCCACTCAGGTGCCTTTAGATCTTTGTATAGGATTGAGGCTCTATGGGATTTACCCCTTCCCCTCAAGGAGGAAAATTTTCTTTGCCACAGAAGACCATTATAGAAAGTTTTAACCAATCAAAATGCTGAGTTATGGAGCACAGTCTTAACGGATAAACCTAAAAAACAAACTTCCACACTTACAACTCAAGGAACATTGTGGAAGAAAAGCCAGAAATACTGAAAGGACCAGAGAGTGTTTTGAGATATTGTGTCTTCTAGTAACATCAGATGTTAAATCCACAAAGTTCCACAAAGTCTGAATGAATATGACTGTCTAAACATTAACTAACATCTTAAAGTAGTTAGCATTAAGAGAAAGAGAAGGGCATGGAAGAACATCTTACCACCTTTGTAACTTCTCCTTAAAATTGATAATTTTCCTAGATGCAAATTTTATGACTATAATTCAATGTGAGAATAAATATAGTAAAGTAAAAATATCAACACTATGTAAAAATACAGATTTTGGCATTCTGTACCTGGAATAAAATATCCTATCTGTATGGTCTTTAAATTCCTCACAAAATCAAAATCATTTGTATTTAAAGAAGCATTTGCTCTAAAAGAATATTTTGAAATTTTTCTCATTGTTGTTGGATTTTTATAGGTAGTTGATTCATATCATTTACCAATTTCTGAAAATTTTTGATAAAAATGCTTATGGTCATTAAATAAAGGATAATTTACAGCTTAATTTTTATCTTTTAAATAATCTTTTTATATTAAAAAATTTCCCCAACATAATATTTTTATTAATTCTTTGAGAATTTTATACAATACACCTATTCACATTTTTCCTCTTCTTTCCAAGTCTACTTTCTCAAAATTGAACTCCCTCCCCCCAAAAAACCCAAATATTAAAAAAAAATAATTTCAAATTGTGGACATTCTCCTTAAGAAAACGAGTCCTTTCCCACTTCCACCCGAAGACATCCACTGTGAAAAAATACATCTTTCAGCATCTTTCCCCATTTTTAAAACTTTCTTCAATAACTAACTTCCTGTCTTTGCTATTTATTTTCTCTCACTCTTTTTTTTAGGGGTGTTGACATTGTCACAGAATTCCTCAAAATCTCTAATTCTCAGGTATGAGCCTGCAGTTATCTACTCCACTGCAAAAGAAGCTTCCTTGCCCTTAACAGCTGGCAACAGCACAGATAATGGATATCAATATGGTGTCAGGTAGAGAGAGGCCATCCTGATTTCCATGATTTATGATGCGGCTAGAGGCCATGTTGATGAAAGGAGATATTAACTATTTTTGTATATAGCCTTAAGCTGTCCCAATTCTTAAAGGTGATTCTGTTTTCAAAAACAGCATTCTGATTTGCTGAGGAAGAGGGGAAAGAGCCTCTTGATTCTGTAAGAAAGCAGCTGTTTATATTACCAGCACTTCCTTCAGTAACCAAGAAGTTCTTTCTTCCAGCCTTTGTTGTAAAGTTGCCTGACTATAATGTCACTGAGTTGAACACAACTTTTAGAAATCATTTTAAAAAATTAGAAAAAAAGTATGATCAACACAAGGCTCATACCAGAAATTCTTTTTCTAGGAATTTATTGCAGAGGGAACCAATGATCCCTAAATAAGATGATCAGAATGGAAGTTTTTACAATACAAAAAAAAATTAAGAGACTTAAATAATCTGTGAATTAATGACGAAACAGCCATGGATTAAATGCTAAATATTACCAGTATTGTTTGGA
The DNA here is from genome assembly GCA_001685095.1 of Ellobius talpinus. Classification (NCBI taxonomy): domain Eukaryota; kingdom Metazoa; phylum Chordata; class Mammalia; order Rodentia; family Cricetidae; genus Ellobius; species Ellobius talpinus. The sequence continues at coordinate 8,862 of LOJH01028980.1, read as the reverse complement.
ATATTCTGTAGAAACATGCAAGAAAGGCTTAAGAGATAAATCAGAAAGTAAAGTCAACTGCGGCAAAGCCCAATGACCTGTGTTTACTCTCAGGTATGCAAATGGCTAAAGTAGATAACTGACTCCTGCATGTTCTTCTCTAACCTTCACATATAGACATGCATCAATGGCACACATGCATTCATGCACACATATTAAAATGAATTATAAAATGTAGAAAACAAGGCTCCCATGTTAAGTCATAATCAGTGTGATTTTGTTGAAGTTTTTGATGTGCATATGTAAGAGTTTTAGTAAAAAATAAGAACCATTTAACCACATGTGCACTTATGCTCAGTCTACTTTCATGCACTGACAAACAGATGATATAAAATGCCCTCCTGATAATTGTGAGAACCACTAGAGCTGTAAAGTATGTAGAAGGAAGTCTAGCCAAGTCCCTTGTCCAAATCAAGTGCATTTTGAGTGAAGAGGTCAGGTATTCTTGGTAGACATCACTCAAGTGTGGATATACAGATTATGGATAATTATTTCTATATAAAATATTTTCTCTTCTCCATGATTACAGAAAAAATCTGTACATGATATATATACAAGTTACTCTTCTCATGATCTACTTCAACATTACTAACTGCCACTGACAGATTTTTTAAAATATTTCTACCACTTGACAGTATCCAGATCAAGTGCACCGAGTGCCTCTAACTACTCAGTCTGTTAGCTAGATGTGCATAAAATAAAAGATTAGATTATTTCTCTCACTCTTCTCACCACGTATTTCCTCCATCTTTCTTTCATCTCTTTTCTTTCTTCTCTTCTCACCTTAATTATATCTACTTTAATTTTTTCAGTCCATATATATCTGATTGGTGTCTCTGATCTGTTAAACACTCGGGTTTATGGACATTTTCTGATCAATTTATGTCATATCCCCTATCAAATACCACTTCCTTCTATTATATGCATCTCCTAAAGTTAAATCTGAGACATTTACAGCTTTTGTTATTTGTTTGTGTTGGGTATTGAACCCAGCACCTCAATCATACTAGGCAAGTACTATACCAATGAGCTACATCCCAAACGTAGTTCTAATTTTAAAATCCAAATCAATTTCTTTTTCTTTTTATTTTTTTGGCCCTGTTCACTTAAAAAGATAAAATGGCCAATGTCCACACAGAAACATTACTGAACATTCAGTATAATTTTGTATTGTTTATTCAATCTGTCGTATCAGCCTGCAGTTTTACTATGAAGAAGCCTCCTTTTCCTTGAATATAGCTTGACAAGCCTTGCCTAAAGAACACATGCAATCCATTCTCTGTAATACTCTGAACTACTTTCAGCTGATTTACCCTTTTACTCTTCTATCATTACAGAAGTGGCATTCGCTATCTTACCTCCTTTTTATCTGGAAAGATTATTACCCTGATCTTGTCTACCATAAGCACACCTCATACCACATCTTTTAGTGAGTCACTTTATGTCTTAATTCACCACTAGGACTTGCTGAATATATATGCATATGTTCCCCCAAACCAGAGAAGTGTGTCATACACACAACCCAACAGGAAATAGTTGATGATTTAATTGACAAATACTATTTGAATGCATACTGTGCATAAGAAATTTCCATCATTAATATGTTTAATAAAGTATCTCTTAAAAGGTCCAGATAAAATGCAAATAAGATACTTATTTGGCATTCATTAAGTTAGTGTAGTGTAATGTCCATCAAGCTAACGTTTAATTGAATCATACTTTATGAAGTGGAGAGGGGTCATTAATGCAAATAAACTCAGATACATAAAAGGCTCATAAAAATTCTTCCTCTCCTTTTTTTTTTCTGATCCTCCTTGTCATGGTGTCTTCCTCCTCCTCTTCCTCCTCACTCTATTTTCCCTCCTCTCCTCCCTCATTTATCCCCGGCTTTTCTTTCTTCTCTGTCCTCCTCTTCCATTCTCTTTGATTTGTCTCCTAGGGTTTCTTCTCTTTCTTCATTTTCAACTGTTTTCAGTGCAATGAAAGCAGAGATGTGCAAGGAGATGGAAACTAAGAGACATGTTAGAAATTGTTCAGGACAGCATATGCTCAGAGAAAGTGTGTCCTTTCCATAAAACTGAGACTATACTTATGAAGGAAAATCTCTACTCCCCAAAACTACAGCAAATAAGGTACTGGTGTAATTCAGCTGGAGTCTACCAAACACAGGCATCTGTCCACTTGCTAGTGTGCAAGTTTCTTATCCATTTGTCCTTGAGTTAACTGTATGCAAAATTAGTTAAAACATCCTCAGATCAAGTAGCTTATTATTTTAGACTTTTTATTGAAAAGAATATTCTTTCATATAATACATCCTGACCAATTTCCCTTCCCTTCACTCATCCAGTCATCTCCCACCCCCATTTCCCTTCAGAAAAGAGTAGGACTCCATCCAAGAGACAACAACCAAACAAGACAAAACAAGATACAACAAGACAAGGCAAAATCCGTTATATCAAAGCTGAGCTGACCAAGTCAACCAGTAGGAGGAAAAGATTCCCATGAGCTAGTAAAAGCGTCAGAGACACACCTGTCCCACGGTTAGCAGTCTCAAAACCTCGCCGAGCCAACATTCATAACTTACATGCAGAGGGCCTCTGTGCAGGTCCCGTGCCTAGTGTTTTATTCTCTGTGAGCCTGTAGGAGTGAGCCCTAACCTCTCCAAGCCAACATCCATATCTTACATGCAGAGGACCTCTGTGCAGGCCTGTGCAGGTCCCATGCTTAGTGCTTTAGTCTCTGTGAGCCTGTAGGGGTGAGCCCTGCTTAGTTGATTCTCTGGGCCACGTTCTCCTGGTATCCTCTAACTCCTCTTGCTCCTACAATCTTTCTTCTTCATCTTCCACAGGGGTCCCTATGCACAATATCTGGCTGTGGATTTCTCATGTGCTCTTAACTACTGCTGGAGGAAGTCTCTCTGATGACCACTGGACAAGGTATCCATCTACGAGTATAATAGACTATCATTAGGAAAATTCAGCTCCTTTACTTTTGTGTACGTATCTTGTCTGCATATATGTGCCCAAGTGTGTTAGTGCTTATTGGGGCCAGAAGATGTCAGAGTTCCCAAAGGTAGAAATACAGGCATTTATGAGGAGCCTGATGTAAGTTCTGAGAAATGAAGTCATGTCCTCAAGAAAAGTATATTAACCATTGAGTAGTACTCCAACTCCCTGGCAGTTTAAATAATAAAATTATGAAGTCCATTTACCATGAACTGTGTCATCAGTATCAGCTAGTTTATCCATCTTTGTTTTTTATTTAGCTTTGGGATTTATTTCCTGGGTAGTAATAGTATCCTTTATTTAATTCTGCCTTTGTATGTTGTCATTCCTTCAGAATACTTCAGAATACGTCTTCCCGGTGGGAATAATGATAGTGCTCTTTGTTGGAAGCATAATTAGGAGACCAATCAGCCTGTAGAGTTCTGAAACGAACCAGGTACTGGGCTGTGCAGTGGCCTGAGTCATGAGAAGGACATGGGCGATGGTAATGTGAAGTGGATGCTGTTCTCAGGTCAGAAGATCACACCCAGAAACCAACAGACAAAAGAGCTATACCAGCTACTCTAATCTTAAAAGTGTCAAAATTGCCTCATTTCTTTTTCTTTTCCTGTGTTAGATCTCTTTCATACCTGTCTCCATTTTTCCATCCTTTTATTAGCTTTATTTTTCACTAAGACTGTCTGTGTGGCCAGAAAAAAAAATGGGCTTGGAAACTCTTTGCTTGTAAAATTCAGACAGCATTTTATTTTATTTTATTCTCTTGTGTGTGACTATTTTGCCTACACGTATGTCTGTACACCATGCATGTGTCCTGTGCCTTCAGATGTTACATGAGGGTGCTAGATTGTTATTAGTCACCATTTGGGTTGTGGGAAACAAAGTGGGTTTCCTTGCAAGAGTAGACTTGGTCTTAAATGCTGAGCCATCTTTTCATGTCAGGAGAGGGATCCACTCTGTTTATCTTCCTGTATCCACCCCCTTTTCCTTTTGTTTCTGCTCTTTTACCTAGAATTCCCTCTTCTCCGAGCTCGCTACAGTCTTATATAAGAACAATCATTGTCCCATCTTAGGACTGCCATGATTATCCTTCTGAATCAATCTTGATGTCTTCAGAAAAAGGGAATGGAGAGTCGTGATTATCTAGGCTGGAAGAACTTCAGGAGTGCTGAACAACAATTCAACAGCCCACAATAAAGACCTCTGTTAGGCTGATAGGCGAAAAATATAATGCAGCAATACATTTGTCAGTTGCCAACTTGTCGAAGGGAAATATCAACATACTTGGTGAGATAGCTTTAAGGAAACTAATATTCTTCCATAACAATACCAGGATACTCATAGCTTTAACAATCTGAGATTTCTTTGGGACAAATATGATTTCTGACACATTTGAAACCTCTCCCATGAGAGGCATCCCACACTCAGAAGTTTGCTTAGTCAGGGTTTCTTTTAAACGAAGACAGGAGTTTTAAATTTATAATCCCAATTTGTGGCTTTATTAGAAATTCCTAACCTTTATTTTTGCATCTGTTATGGATTTAAAGAGAGATCAGTTGTAAAGTGTAGAATTTTGTACTTTACCTCCCTACCTCCAAGTTTCTCTTATTATTAACATAATGCATCTGTCTTTTTATAGTCACTACAAGTGCCGAATCAATATTGATACATTATTTAACATCGCTGGTTCACACTGGAATTTGGGTTTTTGTTGAACATTCTGTCAGTTTTAACAAATCTATTATGTTATACATCCACTATTATGATATCACACACAATAATTTATTTGTGTTCTTTGTATCCATTATTCCAAACCGTGACAACCAACCACTGATCTTATGATTCCCCCAGTTTTGTTTATTCCAAAATGTCATGTAATTGAAATCAGACATCATATAGCCCTTTTCACCTGGATTATTTTACTTAGTAGTTTGGTATTTAAGATTTTTGCATGTCCTTTAATTTTTTAGTTGTGTTTTTTATGATTAAAACATTAAGTTATCAAATTCACCTTAGTTCATATTCCCTCCACTCCAATTGTCCCCCATGACCTCTCACCACTATATCACTATTCTCCTGTAACATTACGTAATATGTGTGTGTGTGTATGTGTGTGTGTGTGTGTGTGTGTGTGTGTGTGTAAACTCACTGTGTCCATTGTGGGCTTGGTTGTAGGGTCTTCTGGAGTATGGATAGCCTCTTGGGTGCCGCATCCCTGAAGAAAATTGTTTCTCCTTCCCCAGCAACCATCAATTTTCAATATCTCTTCAGTAAAGGATGAAACTTTTTAACTCTTTCCCTTATTCTTTTTATGGACGTAGATCTTATTTTTCCTTCTCGTTAAGTGATATTACATTATATTGGGATATAAACTACAATCTTCTTACCACTCACCTACTGAAGGCTATGCCAATTAACAGCATATTTTGATAATTGTGAAATGAATCTTGCACCAACATTTGTGTACAAGTTTCTATGTGAGCATCTGCTTTTAACTCATTTAAGAAAATATTCTGGACCCTGACAGCTGGATTCAAATGGAAGCCTTTGACCCAATTTGTAAGAAAGCTGACAAATTATCTTTGAAAGCATGGTCACCATTTTGGATGCCCACTAACAATGAACAGACGTGTTTTGTGCTCTACATTATGCAAACATTTGGTGCTGCTGATGCTTGAGCTATTGGCCATTTTAGTAGATGTGTAGTAGAAGAGGTGAGTACTCAATTCCCTTCACATTTACCCAGCGATGGTACATTCTATATTCTTGGGGCTTTGTTCTTCATTCTCATTGTCTAATATATCTTAAAGGTGATTGGGGTGGGCTATGTATAATTCACAGAGATTACAATTTGCCAGTGTTTCTTAAAATCACTGACTGCTATTGCTATTCTTGTTTCAAAATACCAAGATTTTGCCGAGAGAACTCCACATCCTCAGGACTAAGCCGAGTCATTTTGACTTTGAGCAATGGCTTTAAGATTCTGAACTTCCAATGTGTCATTTGTACAAAAAAAAAAAAACATCTGGGAGGATTGGATGGAATGGCTACCATGAAGGTCCTCAGGACAGAAAGTAGCAAAGGCAGCTGTTCAACCAACTGTTCTCTTCCTCCTCCCACAGATACTTCATGGTCAGAGATTTCTATTCCTGCAGCTGATGGCTCCAATGCCTAATTCGCCTAATTCCAGTGGTGGAACAACCAGATCTGGTCCTCATTTCCTGTGTCTGTCAAGTTCATGTTATGTCTCAAAGCAATATGGCGTGAATAAAAGGGTGATAGATAATCATGAAAATGTAGAAAAGACTCTGCTTGAGCTTTCTTTTACGAGGTTAGTTTTGGGTTTTGCTGCTATCTCCACTTTTCCCTTGACTGTGCTCTTTCTTTGTGTCCCTTTATCTTATGTCACCCCTGCCATAATCTCTAACATAAAAGAACAGTTGAGACATTAGATTTTAGTTCTGATACTTGATATGTTAATTTTCTTGGTTTTGATACAAAGCAAAGAATGAGACAATCTAGCTTCTGGTCATATAATTTCTACAAATACCTGTGCACACTTTCATCAAGATCATTGAATTTATACATTCCAATAAAGATTTTCTCTTTCTCCATCATGCTGACTTGAAACACAGCATTCTGTTCTTCTACTAAGAAAATATGCAGGGAGGGGAGCAGAGAAGAATGTAGAGCTCAATAAGAATGAAAAAAAGGAAAGTACATCTGAATCCAGAACAAACCAACTCCATGCAAAAAAGGAAGGAAGAAAGAAAGAAAGGAAGGAAGGAAGGAAGGAAG
>LOJH01028979.1:0-17575 GCA_001685095.1 Ellobius talpinus | reverse complement strand
AGGACATGTGTTCAACTATGTTCATAGCAGCATTATTTGTCATAGCCAAAATCTAGAAGCATCCTAAATGCCCTTTGACTGAAGAATGAATAAGGAAAATGTGGTACATTTATATACTGGAGTACTACCCAGCAGAAAAAAATGATGACACCTTGAAATTTGCAGGCAAATGGATGGATCTAGAAAAAAAAATCATCCTAAGTGAGGTAACCCAGACCCAGAAAGAAAAATATCATATGTATTCATTCATAAATGGCTTTTATACATAAAGCAAAGAAATCCAGCCTACAATTCACAATCCCAGAGAGCCTAGACAACAGTGGATCTAATCTATGTGGGATGTAAAAAAAGATAAGATCTCCTGAGTAAATTGGGAGCATGGGGACCATGAGAGAGGGTAAAGGGGGGGGAGAGGAAGGGAGGGGAGAAGAGAAAATGTAGAGCTCAATAAAATCAGTAAAAAAAAAAGTTAAAAAAAATCCTAAGTTATTTGTTAGCCTCTATTTCTGTAGATGATTTGTAATGTTAGGTATTCCAGTCCTTACTTGGGGGGATTTAATGTCCATTGTGACATGTATATTTTTGTTCCAGTGTTAATTTATATAAGATTTTAGCCACTTCCATGATCCCTGTCACTGTGCATGCATGTGTGTGTGTATTGCAAATATGAGTGTAAAAATAGTAGATTTTTTAAATGCTTTTTTGTATAGGCTCAGGAGAGTCCTTCCTGCTCTATCTAGCTGGAGAGGTAATGAACTGTAAAATATGTTGAAATGATTGGGGATTAAAAATCTCTGGTGTGTAGTGACAGTGCAATTATATTTAACAGTAAAGGTTTCTTGTATTAAGAGTAATAAATAAAGCTTATTTTTTCCCCTCTGTGATTGGCTGTCACCACGGTAATGATGGCTTTGACCTTCTTCCTCTTCAAATGTCGTTAGCCTGTGACCAAGTAGTCAGGCTATAGCGGACTGTTGTGGAAACATAAATACAAAGTCCAATTTCCAGAAAAACAATTCTTGGGAAAGCGCAGCCCTGGTAGCCTCGGAGCACAGTCGCCGCCTCTCCAACTTCTGCCAGTGGGCTCCCTTCCTGGGATGGGAATAAACTTTCTTCATCATTTTCTTTGCCTCCTTTTTGTGGTATGGGTTCTGTTTAGAATTGAGGGTACCATTTTGCTTCTCTTTGAGCATCCTAGCTTGTCATCCATCGAAGCAGTCGGGCTCAACTTGTTCCTGGACAGAAATAAGTCAAATGAAAAGTTAAATCTTTACCTAGAGACCATTAAAATTTTCCTAGATTGGAAGAGTATCTGTGTTTATTGAGTCAATGGGTCAGAGGATTTAAGAGAAGTAAACATCGATTCTTCTTCATTTTTTTCCTTTTTCTGTGAAGCAAAGCCAAGAGTGAAACTTCCTCAGGAGTCAAAGTTATGGAGCATAGCCTTCTGCATTCAGCCAGTACTCATCACTCTTAATCCATTTTAATTCTTCTTTTTTTTTAACAGTCTCATTTGAAATGTGAATGTCACGAATGCCTCCCATGCAAGACTCTTGAATAGCATTGGGCCATATTTATTCATTAGAATTATGTGCCGTTCTGTGTCCCTTTCCTATTAAGCCCCATTTGTCTGTCTGGAAGGTCAAAGGAGCAGCTGCCTCTGGGGCTGACCTCCATGCACTTCTATTGTCTTGTTCTTTCCAGGGTCCTACCTCCTTCCTTCCTCCTGGGGCCCCACAGGGTTGTCTTTTCAGAGCATTTACCTTTTCCTAGGTCAGGGAGCAAGGACAAGCGCTGGCGTGCTGCTGTGGTCCCCACTGCTCAGCGGGGCACTTTAGATGTCAGTTGCCATCTGGATGATCTGACACTGCTCATCATGATTCCTCGGGCAGGAGTGAAGTCCGCAAATAATAGAAATATCTGTGCCACTGAGTAAAAGTCCTGAGTTTGTGCTTGGGGGGCGGGCGGGCTTGCTTTCCTGGGGAACTGCATCAAACTCATTCAATTCTAATTGGAGTTTTGGTGCAAATCCATCTTCTGTGTATGTTTATTTATATATTTATTACTATATATATATAAAGATGTGTATATATATGTATGTATAAATTCTCTTTCCATATATATACATATATATACATATACACATACATGCACACACATACATGCACATATATGAGAGAGGGTCTTTGTTTTCTTGCCTCCATCTTCATAAGAATGGGAGTATGGTCAATGGTTACAAATGAGTGGTCACTTAAGTTCCAATTCCTGTGAGCCCAGGAAAATCAACAAGAAACTCCTCTGCTTGGATTGAGTTTCCCAGTTGCAGTGGGGTAGGTTGCTAATGAAAGACTGGAGCATTGAAATGCCCCTAAGTAACATGCTGTTACAAGCCTTATGATAGATTTGTGTTTGACTTAACAGCTTTTGGAACCTAATAAAAAGAACTTAATTGACAATTTCTTGAAATTGCTAAGAAAACCTAGTGATGCTGTTAGGGTATAATAAGAACTTTCTCATCACTGTCTTCAACATTGAGCCCATACAAGACAGACAGACAGACAGACAGACAGACAGACAGACAGAGAGAGAGAGAGAGAGAGAGAGAGAGAGAGAGAAAAGAAAAAAGGATTTATCTCTGTGGTAACTCTAAGTAATTGATATACAGACAAGGTTTGGTTCCAATTTGCCAGCAATAAAGTTGTAATAGGGTTTTCTCTGCAATTTTAGGCTTAATGTGCTCATTCCAAAGAGCGGTATTTTTCCAAGTGAACAAATAACATCAGTAAAGCTTACGATCAGTAATAGCCCCACACTGATGCTCGCATTAAACTTGTTAAATCAATTCACCAGACACTTTCTGAAGTGGACTGTCTGCTTACTGTGACTCGCAGACTTCATGGAGGATCCATCAGTTACATTTATTTGAATGATCTTTACATTCAGAATTGGTAATTATTCATGCTCGATGGTGGTTATGAATGGGCCTCTTTTTTTTTTTTAAAGCCCTCCTCTTTTAGTTTTGTGCCTGCTCATTTTTCAGCCTTTGGTATTTGAAGGATGTGACTGTATAATGTGACTAACTACTTCAATGTGGATTTTTTGCCCCTAAAAATTCATATGCATACTTGGTTACATAAATGCTGTAGATGAATATCTCCCCCAAATATCAATTTTAATTTTGTTTTCTCTCTCTCTCTCTGTCTGTCTCCAAAACTGATACATCTGTTAATTGTATCATCAAGGGAAGAATATAATTTAACATAAATGACTTTAGGCTGGGAAAGATGGGTGGCATCCTAGAAAGGAAGCACTTTTTAGAGGGAGACAATATAACACTGCTCATTCTTCACCGGAACAAACCAAGCCTGCTATTGCACACTGCCTTTTGTCAGTAAACACAAAGAGAAATCTGAAGCCATTAATCTTGCTTATCAATACTGTTCAGTGAGATTCTTTTCCCAGCCATTTCCCTTCTCCTTTTCTTATACAGAACTTCATTTTTCTCAGTGTCCTTTTGATCTGGCTGTGAATGAGTTGAGGGTCACATTGGTTAGCACAAAATTAATGGTACGCATTTGCAGAGTTGTATGTTGCGGACTGTGTAGTGGATGCCCTCCGTATAGGGAAGTCAGATGTGGCCAAATGGGCAGTGTCTGAATGAACTGAGTTTCCTGTTGACAACCCGGCCACTGCTTTCTGTGAATTCATCTGTAGGTGGCCAGGTGACCGGCAAGGCTTCTCTCCCCACCCCCTAGTCTATCATCCCTTGAGGTATTGGTTTGGCTCTGTCCTTGAACCTTGTCTCCACTTTTCCTAGTAGTTGCCTTGCACATCCTTTATGTCTCTCTTCTGCTGGAGGTGAGTGTAGCCTAACTTTATATTAGGTCTTTTATGTAGCAAAAGTGCCAGTCTGGAGCAAATAAGAAAATATTTTAAAAGTGAAATTTATTAAATCATAAAAACCATATCCTCATCCCAATTTAATATTTTCACAATGCATTTTTTGATCACTTGAATGACCCAGTTATGGAGGTAGCCAATACCCATAGAGAATGTGGCTCCTAGTGGCAACTTAACTTTAAAAGCTTTTCTGTGCTCTCCTTCTGATTTTAGTTGGGGTTCAGCCCAATTCCTTTCAGACCTAGGGATGGAAGCACATTATAGTATGCTCAGCCAGTTTTCGCTGCTTTATTCTGAGCTTGGAGGTATTGGCCAAGTGCTAGTCATGCAGTTCTATGTTTTTGTGTTAAATAGTAAAGCTATTAGATTAGCATCTATTGTGTTTAAGCCTATGACAAGCTACTGGAATTTATGTGCCTGTGAGTGGCTTGTGCGTTTCTTCTGAGGAATATGAAACTGTTTTAAAGCGGGTATACCCTATAGGACCACATTTCTAAAAACCTAATTTCATTTCCTGTGAGTCCATAGTTATTCAGATTCAGCTTTGGGCTCAGTAGAGGATGATATGCAAATCAGGAAAAGAAATTAAGACTTAAATGAGGAGCAGACATTGCTGTAGATATAGTGACCTATAGTGTGTGTGTGTGTGTGTGTGTGTGTGTGTGTGTGTGTGTGCATGCGTTTTGAGAAGATACCTGTATTGGATGACGAGTCTGAGCTTGGGCCACACAGGGAATTGGCTTAGTATGTGACATCACATTTTACTTAACAGAATCATCCTACAGAATGATGATTCTTCTCCTCATCCCCTATTTTGAGCTGAGGAAGCTGAAACATGGAGTGTTTGAATGACTTTTTACTAAGCATAGCTGGAAACCAGAGGAATCACAATTCAAACACTAGTCCAGCAGTTTTCAAAGCATGAGGTCTTTGTTTTTCACAAACCAGGCTTCAGGGAGTGGGTGGTGTTGCCATTATGAGAAGGAACTCAGTGCCGATGGTCCAACAGCATCAGACTTCCGGGTCCATTTTTCAAGAGTCACTTGTTGGTCCTGATATTGTTGCCCATTCTGTCGCAAATTTTTGCGCTTCCCCTCCTCCTTAAGAATTTCTTTGTGTACCTTAGTGGAGTTTATAGGCTTCCATGTCCCCTTAGATGTGATCATTCCCTAGGCTGGTTTGTTTGCATACTTAGTTTGACTGAACTTACTCACTTCTGTGATTTTACCTACCTCGTAGCTTGTTCTGTTCTGTTCTCCTACCCACAATTTTTTTCTAGAGTTCTTTGTTCACACGTTCAGCTGTCTGCTGTGCACTTTGATTTGCCAGGGGCTCTTCAAATGTGAAATGTTTGATACCAGTTATCTTCTGAAACCTATTTCTTTTCCTGTGTCTGCTAGGTAGGTAAAATAAATCACACCAAACCAGGTACGGCAGCATGTACTGCCAAGTCAGCTTTGAGGTTCACCTTCCCTTCCCATTGATGGATCTGCCTTTTTCTGTCCCCATGCCTTCTGCCTTTGTTGAACCTGCCATTATAACCTCATCTGGACAACTCTCAAACTCAACTGGAGTTCTGCTGTGTGTGCAGCCTGTCCTCTGTCCCTCTTCCCTGCATTCCAATTGTTCCATGTAGCAACTTCCATAGGATTCTTTCTATAATTAAAACACATATATGTCATTTTCATATATTAAAAAAACATTGAGTTCTTTTGCTCTCCGAATGAATGGAAATCGACAGTACTTTATATCTAAATTATCCCTACCTCCCTAGCCCTATCCCTTGACATCTCTATCCTTGACATATATCTTTTGTCCTCACTTCCTTCTTGTTAAGTGATGGTAACCCCACTTCTCCTACTCCTTTCCCAACGTATTGAACAGGAGGGCATCAGTTTGCAGCCTCTCCCCACATCCTCAGGGAGGTGTTTTAAATTCCGACCCTCTTTTACTCTCTTTTTAATCTTTTGAAAGGATATCTTTGAACACCCTGTCTACTCCCACATCTTGGGTTCCCTTTTCTGGTGTGGACATTCCTATTTTTGTCACCTTCTTCAAATATTTTTTTCTCTGTGTCCTCAAGGCCAATTGCAGTACATAATTTATAACTGCCAAATATTAATTACATAAGGAAGAATCAATTAATATATTAGGAGAATCATTCTTTGGTACAGCTAGCTGTAAAAACTATAAAGTTGCATAGTATAATAATGGAAGTAACTAAGGAAACAAAAGCAGTGGTCAATTCATGAACAGGCTTCCTAATCAGTGGCATATTTTTTATTGATCAAATTCTAGAGGATCCACTAAATACGAAATGCCTCCCAACTCCATTATAATTCCTAAATGTGAAACGCATAAGAAAAATTCTTACTCTTCGGTATAGAATGCCGTGCATACTATGGAAATAGGTATTTGTGAACTCACAGGAGATGATATCTTCTCTCTGGCAACTTCAGAGGGATTGGTACAGGAAACTAGCTGCAGACTGACCCAGTCGTTTTTATTTTTAAAATTATTTCGGAAAAGTATTAAGGCTACGTTGGCCAGAAAAATTTGGAACTGGGCACAGGCCAGAGGCTGCATGAATAGGAAGTTTGCTTCTGACCTTGTTCAGTAATAGATACTTTCCTTTCCCACAGTAGCAAGCCATGGGTAGCATAGAACTTTGAAAATGGCTCTGTTTTGAAATTGCTTAATGCTTGCCTTCACTTTGAGAGTAATTCAGGTGGTAGTATGAGCTGAATGCCTAAGCGAGCTGTCGGTCGGGTCTTCCTGCCAGGCAGGCTTGTTGGTGCTGCTTCAGGTCACAGTGAGACTTCGGAACGGTGGCATCTTCGTCAGGGCCGTCACTCCCTGTTCATCGGCAACTCTTCTTGTCAAAAGATACACAGGGAGGCTAGAGAATGCTCAGTAGCCACACGGCCACGTTAACCGTAATCCCAATAGAAGCCTCAGGTTCCTAACTCAAGTTTCTATAATCATGAAAGCCCCCAGCAAGCCATGGAAAGTGGAACCCCCTCCCCACTTAAATTTTGTCAATTTTTAAGTGTGTTCTTAGTTTCTTTCTTTTCTGTGAGCGTGTGTGGGGGGGGTGCGCGTGCGCACACGGCTTTGGCTGTTTTTTCCCTTTTGGGAGGCTGCCGCTTAGCCCTAAGGTGACCTGTTCCTGCTTCTAGTGGAAATTTCTGAAGATGCTGCCTAGCCCTGGAAGGCCAGTTCAGCCGTGATTAGCACCCCAGGAGAGGGTTTCACACTCAGGATTCCCAAAGTCAAGTGCAGTGGGTAATTTTCTGTTGTAAAGAAAATATAAGGTTGGAACTAGAGAGATGGCTTGTGGGTAATCAGATATACTGTGCTTTCCTAGGATCTGAGCTTGGTTTGCAGCACCCAACAGCAGGTAAATCCAGATCCTGGCGATCGGGCGCCCTCTTCTGGCCTTCATAGCACCTGTACTCACCCGCACAGGCACAGAACTAAAAGAGATCTTTTGTAAGATATAGAAGAAAAATGGAAGGAGAAGGAGGAGGATGGAAATATGATTATGCCCTGAAAGAGAATTTGGGGGAGGGCGAAAAAGTTACCCAAGAAAGTGTTTATTTGGGTAAATCTCCATAAAGGAGTAGAACAGATGATTAAGTTTAAATTTATTCATAAACATTTGTGTTTTGGTATCTTTAAACAAAAGCCAAAACATTAGTACAAGAGCTACTTTCTATATGGTGGGTAAGTTTTATATTTTAATGAGGATTTTGGTTTGGGTAAAGCCTAGCTGCTGTAGTTGTAGTTCAGGTCAGAGAGCCCAGGTTCCTATATAAATACAGCTAGTACCATGTACCTTTAATAGACTGAAACTACAAATACCAAAGGCCATCTGACCATAGAAATTGGTGACAAGCAATATGTCTAATTATAGAAAAAAAGTTGCTATGTCTTCTGGGGTGAAAGTATAAATAAATAATTCAACTCATTTGGATTGGATTGTAATTATTTTTGAATTACTAGTAATTTGCTATTTCCTAGAGTTAAATTGGGTCCTGTTACTATTTATAATTTATAAAAAACAAAATCAATCAAAACTTCTAATTAGAACTTGAGATCCAGCCCCAAGTATTGTCAATTTCAGTTTAGTTTTTATTTTGTGGTAAATTAGGATATAATCTACAGAGACTCCTTACATCAGATTTATTTTGCTTTTAACTCATACTGGCTATTGTAATTTAAGCAAAAAATTACAATAATCTACAGCCTAATATGGTCCAATTTTCCCCCTTCAACCCAACTATAGGTCTTAACTACATGTGACTTATTATCAAGTATCACAGATAGTTAAGATACACACTTAGGTTTATGGATTAGTCCATCACATACCAGTTTTGGCTAACCTCAGTTCCTCTCTTTCCCTTTCATAGGCCTCGCCAGTGCTGTGCTACTAAGTTGCATGGCCAACCTCCTTTTCCTGGACATAGTTGGATTAAGTTGCCCTGGCTAGCTTTGAATTCACTCCTTAGCCCTGACATTCCTTAAACTTTCCATGTCTCTACCTCAGTTTCCCTAGAAACTAGGATTACAAAGCTACTATGTATCCAGGGCCAGTGAAAGTTTTATAATGTAATTGAGAAGTCTCTGAAAAAGTGTAGACAGAGGTTAAGGTGGAAGACATTTGTCTCATCCTTCCCCAATGCTGTATTTTAATTTTTATTCATATTTTTTTATTTACAGTTGACATATAGCACTGTATGCTTTTTTATCATACATAGCATGGGATTTAGAGGTGCATATACATGGTGGAGAGATTGTATCAATTAACAGATTTTTTTCTTGACCAAGTTGTTGTTAAGCAATTGACATCCGCCATGTCTGTGTTTTTCTAAAACACCATGTGTCTTCACTAGCAGGGATTGTTTTGCTCTGTGATGGGTGTATGGCATTGTCTCCTTGTTTTCTAGTGTAATTTTCATCTCAATATTATTTTAAAGTCTGATATTCTCTAGATCATACTTTGAATAGATAAATATATTGTCAATCAAAGTCATGGAAATCTAGAGCTGGGTAGCTGCAATGGGTCATTTAGTTATTTTCCTGACTTTACAAACAGGAAAAAAAATAAAGATAAGCTGACTGGAAGGATTGGAGGCAGACCGCTTCTTAGGTCCATCCCACTCAGCTGAGTTTCAAATACTGAGGTTTGATTCAATTATAGATCATTTCATACGTTCCTGGCCACCTGGACAGAAGCGATCTTTCTGTTCCTGTCTTTTTTAACTCTGTCTTCCCCTATATTCCTGAAGGACGATGGCCCTCTTCCTGGTCCCTGGAGAGGCTGGCAGAGCCAGTGTATACCTCACCAGCTTTCTGCCCTCCCATCAATGGATGTTACTCCTCCATCCCACAGTTCCTCCCCCGAACTCGGGGGCACCGCTGTCATCACTGACCTGTGTTTTCAGGGTATCCCCATAGCCACACCTGTGTCCTCTGGGCCTGGGTGTGCGCTACCTCAGGGTGTCCCTCTCTGGCAATGTTAGTGTTCTTCCTGCATCATTACACCACCATGTACTACTCAGCTTCCACGGTTACCAAGTAAACCAAACCCCTGGACTGCTAGTGGGGATTCAAGAAGTTTAAGGACTTGGTTTTGTTCTTAAGTTCAATAAAATCTATGTCTACATGCAGGGATGGTGATGGGATTTCTTTTTGTTCAAAAGAAGAAGTAAGTATATCACAAAAATAAACAAGTTCAAAAAATATTAAAAGGTGTAAAGAACATGTGAGCTCTCCAAAAATGTCTACTGCTCACTACCCTTAAATACAGCTCTTTTCCACAATTCCCCACTAACTGCTCACTCAGGCAGGGGTAGCTTAATGACAATTAAGCAAGTTGTTACTATTTATTTGCTCCCAAGATTAAAAGCCCCATCTCAACTTCTAACATTCTTTTCCATTACATCTCAAGATGCCACAATGCTTTTTCCAGGCTGGCTTTTATTCTAGTAATCATAAAGGAGTCATTTTGAATTGTACTTAGCTTGATTTCATTTTTGCAGTAAAGACTCTATCTTGAATACTCTAGCCACATTTTATATGATTTCCTAAGTTTCGCAGAATTCCGGCATATTTCAATGGGACTTCTGGAAAATTGGAAATCAAAGAAAAGTGAGCTCAGCTCAGTGTTCTATCGTTAAGATACTTTGGGGATAAAGTCAAAGCCTCTTTACCTAGTAGGATGCAAAGCCCTCGTAAGGAAGTATGACAAGTTAAAGGAGACGTGGTGCCCTGTAGAAGAAGCAGCCTTTACCTGGCTGCCTCTGCACTTTCTGAGTGGGAAAAGCTAATGTGGGTGTGACTAGAGAAGCCCGAGTGTGGGAAATGTCTTTTAGTGGCTGATAGAGTTGCTGTGTGCACTGATAGGAAGCTCTGCAGGTCAGGGTTTGACACGTTGAGCCCTATGAGTATTGGAGCTGTTTGGTGGGGAAAGGCCAGGCCATCTTCATCCTCATATGTTCGCTAAATGTGCAGCTCTGCTCTGCTGAGGTGAAGACTACCTCATTTCACCAGACTTTCCTGACTGCGGGCGATGCTGACTGTCCTTACTCAGCCTTGCACTTCGGTCTTGTGTCCTAGGCCAATCTCTTCTAGACAGCACTTCTGAACTGAAAACACTTATTTTTATTTTATAGTTTCCTCTACAGATGACTACACTTAAAAACAAATGTCCTTGATCACACGTTCCTAAGATTTGTCACTTTAATTTTTTGCCCTCCTGGCATTCTTGATGTATCTGGCACTTGTGTCTTCACTGACCCTCCTCTACCTCTGTTCTACTCTCCTTCTCCCTAACCCTTGTGTTGTCAGTGATTGTTAATGAGATATGGTCATTCTACATAGCCCAACTGGCCTTGACATTATGGCAGATCTTGTTCTCGGCTTCCCTAGTGCTGGGATTACAGGAGTGTACCACCATGTCCAGCACTAGATTTTTAATTCATAAAATGGTTACAAAATTAAACATCCTACCAAATATATGGGACAGAAATTCAATTTTTAAACCATATGAGTTTTAAAGTAAGTAACCAAAGTAAAACCCTGTCTTCTTTTTGTCCTTTTCCTGTCTTTCCCCAGCTCCCCCCTTACACTTTCCTTCCTTTCTTCTTCTTCCTGCCTCTCCTTCAACTGCCCCATTCTTCTTTGAGAATGGGTGTCACTTTGTAGCCCAGATTGACCTGGAATATTGCTGAATAACCCAGATAGACCTCAAACCCACAATGCTCTTGTTTCAACCTCTAAACTACTGGGATTTCAGGAGTATGCCCAGCTCCTGACAGTTATTTAACAGATGAAATAGTAAACCACTGTAGCCAGAAGCTTTTCTGTGTCTCACCTGGCCCTTCAGCTGCTTATAAAATAATCATTCAGATGTTTAATATTAATTATAATTGTTTGACTGAGAGCTCAGGCTAATTATTGGCTAGCTCTTACATTTAAATTAATCCATTTCTATTAGTTTATATTTTACCACGAGGCTCGGGGCTTCTTACCTCACATCTTGGTTCTCTGGTAGCTGCTGGTGTTTCCTTTGACCCCAGCTTCCTTCTCCCCATATCTCTACTTGGGTTTTTCACCTAGCTATATTCTGCCCTGACATAGGCCAAAGTAGTTTTATTCATTAACCAATAAAAACAGCACATATTTGAAGCATACAGAAGGACATCCCACATCATCTCCCCTTTTCTGTGTAATTAAAAGGAAGGTTTTTACTTTAACATTGTAAAGTTATATATAACAAAATAGGTATCAAGCAAGAATTTCAGTTATGATATTTAGTCTATTTGTATTTGGAAAAATTAAAATATGTTACCATTTATCCTATCTTTGTGAGTTTAAAGTTTTACATCTAATTTATCTTTTATCATAACTAAGGAAAACTATAATATTAACTGTTTAGTCTTCAACTCCATCAAAGACCCCAGAAGGATATATTACCTGAGTAAACAGGAAGTTCATTATAAGCAACTTCCAAAATTCTAGAAATGACAAAGATATCTGACTGCCTGGACAGTTAAAGTTCTTCTGTAACATTGGGTCATCCATCCTCTGCCCATAGGCCTAGAGTGTCTGGCAGATTTTTCAATGAAGCAGGAAATTTGAAGGACTGTTCTATATATTTTGTCATTCACTTTCTTCTGTGTCCTGCAGAATGTCTGGCAGACTCTTTCTTGAAGTAGGAATCCTGAAGGACTGTCCCCCTTCTTTTTGGCAAGTTTAGCAGTCATTTTTCTGTGGGTCCTGTATGTCCAGTTCATACAGCATATTGTCAAGGAGTACAAGAAAGAACAGTTTTTTGTCCAAATGGCTAGCCTTGTTCCATTGAAAGCAAATTCCATAAGGAGCGTCTTCAATGCTCATCATCTCTTGAAGTAATTGGTGCTGCCAGGAGCAGACATCTCATGTCCAAAGAATTCTAAGTTATTAAAACATTTTAAATGCCATATTCTATAGGTCTTTGAAATGTTTGAAGTATCCATCTGATATATATCTTTGCATTTCTAGAAAACCTAAGTAATATGTCTATAAGTGACTATTATAGATGACTATTAATTTGTATATGTTAACTATACATTACATTTTAAAATGAGCTGCATAACCATAATACCTTAAACAAGAATAGAAACACACATATAGTATAACAAAATTGACCTTATATTAATATCAATAAATCATAATCCATACCAATGTAAAGTATTTTGAGAGTTTAACAGTTGTTTTTTAATTAAAGTAGATTCAATAATCTACCTTTTTATTATCATAATAATCTACCCTTTTCCCTATTATTTCTATATCATATCCCTTTTCTTTAGAGATTGACTGTGACCATTAACCATTTATGACCAACCCCCATTAAATGAAAACAAACATTCATAAACCATATTTTGGGAATTTGGGCAGTTTTTATGCTACTTCCTGATGGTTGGGGGCGCTGGAAATCTTATGGAGATCCTGAGAAAATTTAGAATTATGGTCAAGTCCTGACTGGAATATTTTGTGTGTTTGGTCCATCTCAGCCAGTAGTAGCCTTGAAGCTGTTGTGCATGTTGGATCATCTGGGCCATCATTCCTATTGGAGACCTTTCAGAGGATCTTGCTTGATTAAACCCTATTATCCTGGAAGGAATCCACAGCCTGTGGAAACAAACAAACAAAAACTGCTTCTCCAAAACAATGTATCTTTTAAATTCCATTTTTCAATATATTTTTTGACTTTTGTTTTAAAGTTAAGGCATTTTCAAAATATTTATTTTGGCATATTTTATCAGTATCTCTCTCAATCTCATGTCTCTTTGATTTTCAGCAACCAAAAAAATTCAAAATCAACACAATACCATACAGGGTCCAGCTCCCTGTGTATTTCCCATCTTTACATGGCATTTTTATATTACTTTTACTGTCTCTTTAAAGACTTTATTTTTTAAAAACTTTATTTTTCTATAACTGCCTATACCATTTCCTTTCTTTCTTAAGACTAAATGCATTTTTTAAACACTGTGACCCATTTAGAGCTTTCTTTTTGTCTGAATCTGTCTTTATTGCATATCTGTAATCATTTTTTGATCATTGTTTTAAACTGGTAAGTGGGCATGACTAGGGCTAAAGCTTTGGCTGTTGGCTCCACCCTGTTCAGCTTTCCAGTATGGCGGAGGTACATTCATTGCCAGCTCTGTGAGCCTTGCTCACCATCCCAACTCTGGGAAGCAGCAGGTCCATGCCACCAAGCAGATCATAGCACGCTGCTCATAAACCCTTTTTATCAAATTAAATCTGCCTTGCAGTGTGCTGCATGACTTGGAGACGCTTCTGGGTACCATGGCAGAATCCGCCATGCTATGCTCAAGCCTGAATGCCATGGCATCTCTGTGCTGTGGCCTGCATGAGAGACACATCCAGAAAGCTGTCTTCAGCTCCATCTATGTGTTCCAGAACCCCCTTTTTTTCTCAACCCCTTTTCAGGTCTTACGTGGAAACTTGAGAGTCACGCATTAGTATGCCAAATATAGCCAGAAACCTTTTGTGTCCCACCTGGTTCCACAGCCATAAATAATCATTCAGTGACTTAATATTAATTGTAATTGTTTGGCTGACGGCTAAAACTTATTGTTGCCTAGCTCTTTCATTTAAATTAACCCATTTTTTATTAGTTTATATTTTACCACAAACCTTGTGGCTTGTTACCTCACATCTTACTTCTCTGGCAGCTCCTGGTGTCTCCCTGACTCTGGCTTCTTTCTCCCTATCTTCAGTTTGGCTTTTCCACCTAGTTATTTTCTGCCTCACAATAGGCCAAAGCAGCTTTATTCATCAACCAATAAAAGCAACACATATTCGCATTGTTCAGAAGGACTTCCCACATCAAATCATCGTTAATTGCAATCTGTGCTGGCTAGTTTTATGTCAACTTGACACAAGCTAGCTTCGTTAGAGAGAAGGGATCCTTGATTAAGAAAGGGCCTTCTTAAGATCAAGCTGTAGGCAAGCCTGTAGGGCATTTTCTTATTTAGTGACTAATAGGAGAGGTCCCAGCCCATTGTGGGTAGCACCAACCTCTAGCTGGTGGTCCTTGGTTCTATATATAAGCAGGCTGAGCAAGTCATGGAGGCAAGCCAGTAAAGAGCACCCCTGCATGGCCTCTGCATCAGCTCCTGCCTCTAGGTTCCTGCTCTTGCCCTTTTAAGGATGAAATTTTATATGGAACTGTAAGCAAAGTAAAACCCTTTCCTACCATGTTGCATTTGGTCATGGTGTTTCATCACAGCAATAGTAACCCTAAGTAAGACACAGTTGCATTCAGTAACCTGTGACTCCTATTAAGGGACATGTACAATGGGCGATACTCAAGAAACAGTTTTTGATGTAAAAATATTGTAAATCTAATTCATATTAGTGAAGAACTTTCTTTTTAAAATTTTTATTTTTGGAAAGAAGAAAAAAACAATGGGAAGGACATATGTCATTATATGAAAGCTTATCTGTAGGGTCCACAGATTCATACCATTTGTGATAAGTGGTCTGAAGGACAATGATAAAAACCAATCTGATCACTACTTTATGTTCAGTATTAAACTATAAAAATGAATAAAGAGAAACAGCAGTGTCTTAAGTAGCCACAAGCCCTATAATGGAACTTCCTTGTCAGTGGAAGGCAGAAGCAAAGGGGATGGAAGAAGAATGGTTGGGAAGTTGTGAGGAGACCACGGGTGATGAAGGGGGCATGCCAGCTAGGCCTCTGCTAAGCAGGAGCCCACTGCAGGCTCCAGGAACCTCTCCACAGGTCCGTTGTTCATGTACATAATTGCTTCCAAAGAGTGGCTCTGGCTTGTATGGGTCTTTTCCGGGCCTCTGCTTCCCCCCAAGAGTTTTCTTCTTTGCTTTTTATTGGACTCTCCAATTATGTTGTTGACACTTTGAGAGTTTGGACTTAGATCTTTGAACATGTTGTAATTTGGGGGGCATACACTTAGGTAATTTAAATGTTCGAAAAGAACCCCTTTGCGTGAACAGCTCACTAGAGTTTTTTGTTTTTGTTTTTTTATCAACCTGATTCAGAGATTGCCTGTTATCATTGAATGTCCAAGTCCTGCACTGAAGTTCTGAAAATGCTAATAGCAGCTTGCATACTAGCAGGACCCAAATTAAACTTAACTCTCATCCTGAGGTAAATTGTCTCTTAGGCTTCTGCCTCAAGGACCTGTTTGGAGCTAGCCAACCACAGTACAGCATTCCGTGGAACATTTAAACTTTGCATTGACAGTTCATCTGAATTAAATTTCAAGCTTGTTTTGTTCTGCCTTGGTTTTCCTCACTTACCATCTGATCAATGGTACTATTCTACATTCCTTAATCTCTCTTTCTTACCTTCCTCCTGTCTGTCTATGCAATGATTTTGAATACAGAATCAAACCTTTTTCCCCTCTTGGTCATTTAAAACCTACAGTGTCTCTATTTCCTGTTACATGAAGTTGGCTCATGATTCCTTGTATGATGGACTGGTGTTTATGTGCCCATTGGACTTTTGGAAATTTCTTGCTCATTCTTGACCTCACAGTATGAATGATCTTATTCTGCTAAGACAATGGGGCATCCAAGTAAGGTTTGTTTTTTTTTTTTAAAGTCCCTAGCTTTTTAAGTTATTCATGTTGGAAATTTATCTCCTTCCTCTCTGGCTATGGCTTTCTGGTATCCCATCCTCATTGCCATACTGATGTTGAGAACTGAAGCAAGGCTTGTTTTAGACTCGACTAGACACAGGTGAATTTTAGTCGTTCTTGATCAGGTCTCCCCCTTCCCGTCTTCCCTGCCCTTTTTCTCTTCCCCCCCTTTCCCACCTTTATCTCTTCTCCCCTCCCTTTCCCCCTCTCTGTGTTAGTATTAATAACTATTCTGAGAAGCAATTTTACCAATAAAAATATTTGCTTCATGAGCACACTATTCCCAGTCCTGATTCTACATTTTCCTCAGGTTCGTATCAAATCAAGATGCTCTAGGTATTCAGAACCAAAACTTGTTAAGTAGCTGGCAAGTTAACATTTCAGATCATCGTAATCCAAAGTTTGACATAACAGTTTCATGTGTCAAAGTCATTTTCCTCCAGCATACTCTTTCCTGTAAGAACTTGGGTAGTTTCATTCCTATTCTAACGTAATAGAGTTTGATATTCAGACATCATTTTATCCTAAAGCAATGTGAGGAAATAGAGGTGGTATCTATCTTATTACAGGAATTCTTGGCTCTTGGGCTCAGCACCAATCAGGAGGAGCTGGCACTTGCCTTGAGAGCAGGGGAGAAGTTGGGGAGATGTGCAGTATTTGGTGAAAGGTAATGAACCAGAAAGCACAGCTCATCTGGAGTTTAAAATAAACTACCTGCTAGGAGCCTGACAGAAGAAAAAAGTGTTGACTTTAAAAATGACTCTGTCCTCGGCTTTGTTTTAAGCCTGATGTATTCCAAAGATAAAAGTAGAGAGGACAATTTTTAACAAGCTGTCAGGTCGCCGCCTTCCTTTTGGAAGGCAGCATGCAGGTAGCACTCACTGGTGCCGTGCTATTCTGGCCTCTGCTGCATTGTCCAAGACGTAGTCCTTAGGGTTTAAAATCCCAGCAGAAACCTTTCCTCTGATTTCACGTTGATTGTCTCAGAGCTGAGTTTTCAAGTCCGATTGTATATCGTAAGTCTAGTGTGGTGAGCAGACTTCCTATTTTTGGTCCGGCATTTTACAGTTCCTTTAAGTTCTGTGGACAGCATGTAGATTCAATGAGAGCATGACAAAGTTGGTTGGTTGGTCTTATTTTCATTCTGAGTTATTGAAATTAGGTAGACACATAATTCAAGTCACTTCTCTCATATCACAATAAAATGATAGACTTGTGACCTTGAACAAATATGATAACAATAAGAAGCTATTATAACATTAATCATATATGATAGTAGTAGGATATCACCTGTTTTGAGTTCTCCACACATGGCATTTTATCGCATATATACTCAAACTGGTTTTTAATAAACTCAATAAAAAAGATAGCTTAATTTATAAAAGGAAGACTTTAAAATATAAAATGAAGATCGTTATTTTCTTAGTTGGTGTGGGAGAATTGTCTGTATTCTGTCAATCATGTTTTAAATAAACGCT
>LOJH01028976.1:7480-20374 GCA_001685095.1 Ellobius talpinus | reverse complement strand
TCTTGTCCGCTGCGGCCCCGCCCGGCGCGGCTATTTCCAGCCATGACGTCACCCGAATCCAGAGGAGGACCGCTGTCGGGTGTGGGTGCGGCTGGCGGGAACTGTAGGGCGGGGCAAGGGCGGAGCCAAAGCAGGGGCGCGGCGCGAGGGGGCGTGGTGAAAGCGGTCGGTGGGCGTGTCGAGAGTGCCCGGAGGGGGATGCGGGGAGCTTGGTGGGACCAAGGCTAAGGGCGTGGTGAAAGCACCAGGTGGTAGTATGGAGGGGCGGGCCAAAGCTAGGGGCCTTGGTGAGAGCAGCTGGTGGAAGTGTGGGGTGGAGCAAGGGGCGATGCCAACATAAGGAGGTGTGGCGAGAGCACCTGGTAGGGGTGTGCATGGGGCGGGGCAAAGGCTGAGCCAAAGGGAGGGAATGGTGCGAGCGTATGGTGGGAGTGTCGGGGTGGGGACGTGGGTTGAGTCAAACCAAAGGTGTCTGAGGAGGGTTTGCTGGACTGAGCCGGACCTAGGCAAGAGTGTGTCAGGAGAGGTTCTGAAGAGCTGTGGCCGCTAGGCTTGGTGACCTTGTAGGGGTAGGGCTGGGCAAGGGGCGGGCCAAAGCAAGAAGGGGCGGGGTAATGGGACCTGGCCGGAGTGCTTGGGCCTAGCCACAGTGTGGAGTCAAGGTAGGGAACTCCTGTCAGACAGAAATGTCGGGGACCCGGGGAGTGGTGTGCAGGTTTCTGTCGAGAACACAGCAAGCAGTACATGGACTCTAGGGCCTGTATTCATCTTTTCCTAGTCTGTGGGCTGGACTTTCCACTTGATGGCTAAGAGACAAATTATCGTGGTGGGAGGTGAAGTCTGCCTCCCCCATGGCCCTGGATCAGCCCCTTTGCAAAGGTAGTCTCTTCATCTGCTCACTGAAGGAGACTTTGGATGGATAGAAAGTTGGAGGCTCAGAAAATATGTGTGGAAACATGGATCAAAGGTTTAAGGTTCTCTTTTGGAAGGGATGGGTTCCAGTCTCTTCCTCCCACTCCTGGTTGTCCAGGTGGTGCACAGGACGAGGTTGTGGTCAAGCTTTCTCTTCTGCTCACCCCACCTCCTCCTAGCTTTCGGGAATGACAAGTGACTTAACATTTCTGAATCTACTGAGAAAACAGGCAGTCGCCATGGCCTCTACTTGCACGGAACCCAGGTTCAACCACTGGGAAATTAAGCTTGGGGTGATGCTTCCTTAGGGACACTACCCTGGTGGCTTTTGAGCTAGAAGATCTCATCCACCAGCTGGCTCCTTAGCCTCCTTAGCTGCTCCGTCTGTCTATCTGTCCTGTGGCACCTTCCTACAAGCCACTTTGGCATGTACCTCTAGAGTCAGTCTTAATCATCCACCCGAGAAGAGCTTGAGGTTAGTAACATGTTTTGTTCATTTTTATTTTATATTGGTGGGTGTTGAACTCAGGGTCACACATGCTAATCAAGCATCCCACTATTGAGCAATAGCCCAGTCTAGAAAACTTTTTGAGAATCAGGGTTTTGGTGGTTTTGTCTTGTCTTGTGGAAACTGCTTCTTAACCGAATCCAACCTTCAGAACTTGAAGGCAAAGTTGCTGTGAGAGCTCCATTTGGGTCTTTTATTCCCACACAGCCTCTTCCTTTGTTAGAGTGCTGCACACTCCATCTGGGGTGGATCCACATGCCTGGCAGGGTTACTGCTCTCGTTTCCCTGAACTAAGACACCACTGTGTTGCCCTGCCTTTAGGTTGACATCATGGATATCTGTGAGTCGATCCTAGAGAGGAAACGGCACGACAGCGAAAGGTCCACATGCAGCATCCTGGAGCAGACGGACATCGAGGCTGTGGAAGCTCTCGTTTGCATGAGTTCTTGGGGTCAGAGATCCCAGATGAGACCCCTCACACCTGTCTCTGATTCTGGTGACATCACCACCGCTGTGCTGACGGACACAGCTGCACCTGATCTACCAAAGGACTTCCATTCTTTTTCGACTCTGGTAAGAGGAGGTCAGGGAGAGAGGCATTTTCGTGAACCGCCCAGAACGGCTTAGATGAAATCACGTTGAAGAACTTGCAGGGAGATTAACTGTGATATAGCCAGGACGTCCCCTTCACATGGATACCAAAGTGTGGAAATTCATCTCTTAAAAATGTTTTCTATTCCTTGGTGAGTCAGAACTTGCTGGCAGATGGCGAGTGTCCATTGGACAAAGCCCAAAGATGGTTACAAAAAGGTGTGGTATACCAGATGTCTAGGGAGTCTTCCGGTAGGGTCGTGAGTTGTCCCCGTCTAGGATGAGGATGCGGAGAGCAGCTAAAGAGACACCAGACAGCTTAGCTGAGTGGAAACATGTCACTCTGCCTTCCTGCGGAGGCCACCTTGTGGGATTTGGAGTTGATAAATCAGTATCTTATTTTTAGGTTTTAACTTGCCACACCTGTGGAATTGCTTCTTGGGTTGGAGAAATCAGGCTGTAGATTGCTTATGGTAATAAAAGTGAGAAGTGATTGACCTGGGCTAGGAACTTGCACTGAAGACTGTGAAGGGTGGAATTGGAAAGGAATGAGTGGCAGCAAGAACTGGAGGAAAGATGGGCTGGCTCATAGTAGCCCCTCAGGTCTTCAGGCTTGGGCGTTTCCAAGGCCACTGATGACTTGCTGGGGGCCAGTACGTAGAGGCTTGGCTCGGTAGAACCACCGTTTCTTTTCTTGGTTTAAGAGCCAGAAATGTCATGAAAAGGTTTCATTTTGATTTTTGTTTTTTTGAGACAGGGTTTCTCTGTATAGCCCTGGCTGTTCTGGAACTTGCTTTGTAGACCAGTCTGGCCTCGAACTCATAGAGATACGGCTGCTTCTGCCGCCTCAGTGCTGGGATGAAAGGTGTGTGCCACTGCCACCAATGAAAAGCTTTCATTTTAAAGTATGAATTTTCACAGTCCTTTTAGTTCAATTGCATTTTTCAGTAGCTGCACATGACCTAGGGTAGACACCACCCTTCCTTCCAAAGAAGTTCATGGTTGGGAAAGGGCAATCCACATAGGAAGAAGTGGGAACAGCAGAGTTCCCAAAGACTCCTTGGGCTATCCAGCTCAGCCTAGTCCTCTCCAAATGCATCTTTCTGAGGCAGTGGGAGCAGTGCAGTCAGATAATCTCCTTGAAGCTCCTTTGACCAAAGCGACCTTTGACGTGATGCTTTTCTTTCTTTGTTTTGTTTCTCTTCAAGTGTATAACTCCGCCTCAGAGCCCAGAGCTCACAGAGCCATCCACAGGGACCCCTGTTCCTTCCCAAGTCACTAATTCCAAAGGATGCATGGTTATCGCCCTTCCCCCATCCCCGACTGTGGCCAGCAGAGCGCCAAGCAGGAGAGAACCACCTGAGCCCGCCTCTGGGTCCTCCTGCAGGGCTGTGATGACCAGTGTGATCCGTCACACTGGGGAGAGTCCTGCGTTTCCGACCGCCCCGACTCAAGAGCATCAACTGTCCGGCAGCAGAGAAGGACAAGCAGGGCTGTCGGGCCATCGTGAAGCTTTGCAGGACACGCGTTCGGCAGACGGTTTACTTGTTACTAACTCGGTTTCCTGTCAGCCTTGCTTGCACAAGTCTGGTGTCCTGTTTCCCACCTACCAAGGCCAGCAGACAGGATGGCCGGCTGCCGTTCAGACCTGCTTACCAAAGAATTCTGAAAGTGACTTGTCAAGGAAAACCACCCCTCTGATTTCTGTCCCTGTCTCCAGTCCCCCTGTCCTTTGCCAAATGATCCCCATGGCTGCACAAAACAGCATGTTCTCAGCTTTTTTGAAGCCTCCTCCCCAGTTGTCTGCAGGGATTGTCAAGCCCATCCTACCCCAAGCTGCTGCGGTGCCCCAGCCTGTGTTCATGGGCCCATCTATGCCTCAGGGAACTGTGATGTTGGTCTTGCCACAGAGCACCTTCCCCCAGCCTGCTACCTGCCCATCCAGTGTCATGGCCATCGGAAATACCAAGCTGTTGCCCCTTGCCCCTGCGCCAATGTTCATTGCCTCCAGCCAGAACTGTGCCCCTCAGGTAGACTTTTCCCGAAGGAGGAACTATGTTTGTAACTTCCCAGGTTGCCGGAAGACCTACTTCAAAAGTTCCCACCTCAAGGCTCATCTCCGCACCCACACGGGTAAGTGGTAGGGTGCCTGGTGTGATGGAAACACCAGAACTTTGGGGGAGGAAAGCCCCCTGCGCCTCTGGAGAGAGGCAGGAGGAGCAGTCAGGGTCATGAGCAGATGGCTGCTGGGGGAGAGGATGGGAGCTTGTGATGGTTTTAGGGCACTCTTTACCTTTTACCGCAATAGACGTCGTGTCCGTATTCAGTATAAGCATCACTGACTTAGAAGTCTGTCCACGCTGTCAAAGTTCTCATTATATAATGTTTTAAGAATATGGGGGGGTTGTTGTTTGCTTTTGTTTTGTTTGGGTTTGGGGTTTTTTTGCTTTTGAGAATATATAGTTTTTAGTTTAAGAATTCACACAAGGGGCTGGAGAGATGGCTCAGTGGTTAAGAGCACTGACTGCTTTTCCAGAGGACCTGGGTTCAAGTCCCAGCACCCACATGACAGCTCACAACTGTCTGTGGCTCCAGTTCCAGGGGTCCTGACACCCATGGCAAAACACCAATAGACGTAAATAAATAAAACCCCTACAATTTAAAAAAAAAGTCACGTAAGAAGTTATAATAGCCTGCTGGGTTTCTTTATTTTTTTAATTCTGTCTTTAGTCATGGAAACATCCTCTAGCCGCTAGAGTAGCCACTAGCCATGTGCACTTGAAACAGACTGGTTTCGCTGAGGAACTCAATCGCACATCCTCATCAGCTGAAGTTTTACACTCAAGTAGCTTCAGGAGCTGGTGGCTGCTGTGTTGTCCAGCAGGGGCTGAATGCCACTCCACAAGCCATTTTGGTAGATTAGAGCAGCGTTTCTCGGGTCCTCTGTGAATTGATGTGTTGTTTGTCATTTTCAGTGGCCCCATGGTTACGTGGTCTGCTTGTTACACTTGACTTTAGAGAATCATGTATTTACATGTAGACACATGTAGAGATGTGAGGGTCTACAGTAAAGCGTGCGTCTCTCTCTAAACTCATGACCTTGGAGCATCGTCCCTCAGTCCCCGTGAGAATGTCTGAGTTGTAGACTCTTCTACAGGAAGACCTGGGGCTGGAGGAGTTACTGCTCTGTTTTTATTTTAAAATGGTATTGCCATAAGCCAGCTTCTAATTAGCACAGTAGGCGCTAGCCATGGCGGACTCCACTTGCTGAGCAGTGTGCACTCTGGTCTTCAGACAGTCCAGAAAGAGTTATTCCTTCATACTCTGGAGCTGTGGGTGGCTTTAGGACATGGGCCCTACACCTGTCCTGTGAAGAACTTGTCTCTTTGTCAGAGCAAACACAACCTCTTTTCCATGCATCTACCTTAGCCTGCCCCCAACCCCTGCCTATTGAGACCCTTCAGGGCCTGCCCCAAATCAGCTGGTGAGTGTTTGTTCATGTCCTTCCTCTTTGACCCCATGGGTATTGTGTGTCTCACCACCTTTTCTCTATGTAGCCCTGGCCATCCTGGAACTTGCTCTGTAGTCCAGGCTAGCTTGGAATTCAGAAAGCCACCTACCTCTGCCTCATGAGTGCTTGGATTACAGGTATGTGCCACCACACCCCACTTACTTTTGCTATTTCTAAAATGGTGTTTCTGTGTGTGTCTGAGTGCAGTGGCTGGCGGGTTTGGCTCCGCAGGAGCTGTAGTTATAGGTGGTTGTAAGTTGCCTGCTCTGAGTACTGGGTTCTACTGTAGGTATGCTGCAAAAGCTGTGTGCTCTCTAAACTGTGAGCCTGTCTCCTTGTCTCTGCACGATTAGATGACTATCCAAGTGCATATAAATTCCCGGTGCCACACCAGTAAACAGACGATGGTTGGCACTTTAGCAGACTGGTGGCTATGTCAGATGAAGGGGTGACCTGTTCTGTTTGGTGGGCTCTTTGGCATTGTGAACCCCTATTCTGTTCAGTAGGCTCTTGGGCATGGTGAGCCCCCCTTTTTCTTTACTTTGTCTATCTAGATGAACTTTGCATCAGTTTTCCCAGATAAAAATACTGACAGAGCCGTAAAACTTGAGAGAAAGCCAGTTTTTCTACACTCTTGAGAGAAGAGCAGTTTGAATGAGCTGAGGGCTCTGAGTCCCACTGCTCTGCCATTGGAGCTCTCATGGAGTTGCCAGTGGAATTCCTCTGTTGGAGTTCTCATAAGGTCTGGAACTTCGGGTGGGTTTATTTCAGATAAAGATTGTGTTTCAAGTTTGCCCACCAACCTGAACAATATTTCACTGTGAAGGAGGTGAGGTGAACGGGTACTCCATTTTGACTGAAAACAAGGAATTTTCTAAATCATGTACTGAGGGGCTGGCAGCCTCTGAGCAGCTCCTGGGCACTGGGTATGCTGCTGACCTTAGGGAAGCAAGAGTGGGAAGTGCTGCTGTCCGTGTCTGCTGTCGGATGCTTTGAAGGAATCTAAGAAAGAAGTCTACCAAGTTCAGGGCTCTGGAGTTGCCAGACTAAAAGTATGTGTTCTCGGCATCTCTGAGGGCCAGCCTGCAACATTCCCAGTGTACAAGAGGGCATCATCAGGTACAACAGGGTTCGTATGCCAGAGAGCTTGCTTTTATAACAGCCCCCCCGACTCTGTTAATCTATAATCCCAGGGCTCAGGACCCCATCAGCGACCAAAGAGCCTACCTGTTAAGTATCAGTAGTGTATGACCTTGGGATTATATTTCCAAGGTGTGGAGTTTGGGGTCATAGTGAAACCATGTTAGCCACCCCGGGCTTACCATGAAGATTCTGAAAGCGTGGAAAATAGGAAGCCTCACTGCTGGATTGTCTGTAACTCTGAGGACTGTTGGAGTTAGTGTCCCTTCAGAACTGATTTATTTGTTTCCTGCTATAGGAAATCCGCAGAGACAGATCACGTAGCAGCACATAGCTGTCTAGCAAATCAAACCCCGTGCATGTATGTAGTCTGTGATTGCCACAGCCAGGTAGGGAGGCTTCAGGATACAGAGAAGGGCCTGGCCCTGTGCTGGCTGGAACAGGAGTTCTTTGGAAAAAAAAAAAAAAGAAGGGAGGGGGCTCCAGTATCTACCTGCCTGAAGGCCCCCTTATCTCTCCAGCTCAGGAAGATAATAAGACACCACCAGGGCAACTTCTCAGAAGCATTGATAACCATCTGTTAGAACACAAACCTTTATATAACTCTGCCTTCTGTGTGGTTACTATTGACAACTTGACAGGATCTAGAGTCACCTAGTGGACAAGCCTGGGTGTGCCTGTGAGCGATTATCTACTTTAGTTAGGTAAGATGGGAGGACCCACGTTACCTGGGGCTCTGGACTGGATAAATGAGAGGCAAGCAAGCCAAGCACGGGCATTCATCTCTGGACTGTGAACCCATTATTACCAGCCACCACAAGTTCCTCCCAACATGATGGACCTGTACCTTCCAACGGGGCCAGAATAAACTCCCTTAATTTACTTTTGTCGGCAATATGGAACGTAATTAAACAATTCTAACAACATGGAAAATAATATAACCTGCTTGTCAGTGTGATAAGAAATACGGACTCGAAATAATGATTCTAAGAAGCCTTAAAGCTTCTTGGAAGGACTTTCTGGGAGGTGTGCAGTTTATCCCGAGAGAGAAAGGATTCTTTTTTTGAAGAATTTTCCTCCCACATCTGTGGATGGGAGTCAGTTGGTAGAGTACTTGCCTGGCATACATGCAGCTCCAGGTTTGGTCCCAGCACGTAAGAGGTGGAGTTAGGAGACTCAGAAGTTCAGTGTCTTCCTTTGATATACAGGGCGTTGGAGGCTGTCCTGGCTTTCATGAGACCCTGTCTCAAAATGCCTACCCCCCCCCAAAAAAAAACAGTATTGTCTAGAGATAGGAAGATCTCTTAAGTTCCCTGCCTGCCTGGGCTACTTAGCACAACTCTATCAAAGAAAAAAAAAATAGGGATAGTGGCACACGCCTTCAATCCCAGCACTCAGGCAGGAGGATCTCTGAGTTTGAGGTCTAATCTATGTCCTGAGTTTCAGGCCAGCCAGGGCTACATAGTGAGACCCTGTCTCATTAAAGTCTTCCCCAAGTATAAGAGATTTGTTTTTATCTTAAAATGCATCCTTAAAACCAGGGTGGTGGCACATGCCTCTAACTCCAGGACTGAAGTAGATTCCAAGTTCCAGACCTGCCTGGGCTACATAATGAGTCTTCATCAGAAAAGCAAAACACGAAGCTACATAAATGGGCATGGATAAAATATTTGAACAATTAGCCTAGTGTGATGCCTGTGGCCTTTGACATACACACCGCAGCGTCAGAAGAAGTGTTTGGTGTAGGGTTTGCTGACTTCTGAGCCGCCCAGGCTAGAGCAGCAGGTGTCCCTCTTCTGAGATTTGGTGAAGAGACCTGTGGGCAGCCCTAGGTAAGGTGCTGAGTGCGCACTCTAATTTGTTTTCACACCAGGAGAGAAGCCCTTTACCTGCAGCTGGGACGGCTGTGACAAGAAGTTTGCAAGGTCAGACGAACTGTCTCGCCACCGCAGAACCCACACAGGGGAGAAGAAGTTTGTGTGTCCTGTGTGTGAGCGACGTTTCATGCGGAGTGACCACCTGACAAAGCACGCCCGGCGCCACATGACGACCAAGAAGATCCCAGGCTGGCAGGCAGAGGTGGGCAAGCTGAACAGAATCGCCCTGTCAGAGAGCCCCGGGAACATCCTTGAGCCCTTGCCAGCCTCGGGCTGAGAGAGTCCGTGCTGCCCATCAGCTGTGGGCTTCTTCAAACGCCTCTTCAGGAATGGGGAATGGGACCTGTGTGTTCCTCCCAAAAAACAAAACAAACAAAAATACGGTCCCTGGGCTGTTGAAGGGGAGCTGGTTCTGATGGAAGTACATTAACTTTACTTTCCTGGCTGGGCCCTGTTCAGTCTCTGTAGTGTCCACGCTAACTCCCCGTCTTGCTCTGTCTCTATCGCTCTGTCTGTCTCTCCCTCTCTCTTTCTTTTGTGAGGAAATGGAAGAAAATTTGATCTAAATCACCAGCATTCAAGCAACTATTTCGGCAATAAAGTTTACAGAGTCTGGGTTTGTTTTTTTTTTTTAAAAAAAAGAAAAAAACAATCTTTCTATTCTATGTTTTGTAGAAATGAGACAGGGTACTAATTTTTATACTTTTTTATAAAAATATTTATACTGTGCTTGAATCACCAATTTCTGGGTAGACAGTTTTACCGACTTTTTTTTCCATGTTTTATATCAAAGTTTTGTAATGACCCCACTTAAGTAATCTTGGTAGTTAGTCAGAAAAAAAAAATCAAAATCACAAGTTTGTTACCAGCCTTTTTATAGCAAATGTTTTAGATCAGAACTGGTTTAATAAAGAGCTCTTGTATACATAATAAATAAAAAAATAAAGAGCTCTTAAAGGGGAAAAATAAGCTTTGTAGTCAGCTTCTTTGTATCAGTAAATTCTAGCAGTCAGTCCTATAGCCCACAGAACCGAAGTGCTAGTTGGGTAAACTAGTCACGTGTGTCTGATGTCCCTGTGGAGGGTGTGCCAAGTTGGCCACCTAAGGAGGGACGAGTGCACAGTGTTGACTTTTAGACCATTTGTCTGCCAAGAGCAAATGATCCCATGGCCTGTCTGTACCTAAGCACCAAAAGACAGGAATGCGGCCACCAAAGCTCTGTAGATTGTCCATTGGCTTCTGGTGTGGTTTTGTACTATGTGATTGGTTCAGTGACCATGCAGAGAAAAGCAAGTTGGATAAACCTTCCACCTAAGTGCAGCTTACGCAAAGCAAGCATGCGTGCCCATAAGCGCTGGGGTTCAGATGCCTTCTAACTATGGACAGAACGCCGAGAAGTGCTTGCTTTGCTAAGTGGTGGGGGCTGCCACTCAGTTGCCCTTCCATTCACTGTGTGGGAAGGAAATGGTCTTGCTCAACTGAGAAGACATGGAATGGGGATTTTGTAGCTAACCTGAAAGCAGATCACGGGTGCTGCTCTATACCTTGTGAGCATGTGCCCTGCATAGAGTGTCCTCTGTGTGTCCAAATGGCCACAAAAACTGGCTTTAGTTAGAGCTTGGGAAGTTCAGGCAATACAGTAAGTGAGAACAATATATTGCACTGTTTGGGCAGCCTGAGGATATTTTTGTGTGGTATTGTATTAGATTTTGTATTTGCCTTTTAATATTGGCATTGAACTTTATCTAAATGATGGCAAGGTTGAAATATTAAATAGATAATGAGGTTTTATGTTCAGGTCTTTTGAGCTTTATAGAACCTTCTCGTGGTCATACATTGTATGTTGTTACTTGATCCCTGTTAGGTTGCCTTTGGTAGCCTCCGAGTTTTGTAGGTATGTGTGTTTAGGCAATGTCTGGAAAGTTCTCCAGTTAAGTGTTGTCTTTCCACATGATGTAGCCGCGGGAGAACTAACTGTACATAGCTCCCAAGTGTCCCAGTACCCCAGTCCTGCCCTCCACACTGGCGATTGTGCAAACGGTAAATGGCATCCAGTGCTATCGTCTTCACCATGACACGCAGAGTGGTGTGTCCTGTCCCCATGTTTCTGTGAGTCACAGAAGGTCTCAGCGTTCGGTTGATTGTCACACAGAACTTCAGTCCTCCGACCAATGTTGTCTCTGAAATAACCGATGTGTTGAAACACTATAGGGTTCCATTTCCTGATTAGATTTAGAAATCCCTTCTGCAGAAGAACCCCCACTGTCTGTCTACTGAAAGACTGAGTTGGAAAACATTTCCTGTCTGAAAAGGACTCCTGAGCCCCAGAGCCCCAGGAGGGCCCTGCTCCCTTAAGAGCCCTCCCTCACCCCCTCATGTTGAGGTACCCCCAGTGCACTTTATTGCTTGAGCAGTTCTGCTTGATTTTTTTTTTTTACCTTGTTGAGCCTTTTGGTAGTTTTAGTAATAAAATTTAAATGTTTCAAATACTTATGTTTTATGTAATAGACTTATTTAAATGGGTATGTGTGATGTAACCTTTTGCTTTGAATCATATAAAACTTTCTTGGTTTTCAGACTTGGCTTGTGTGCTGTGTTGTGAATTGTGTACAGTAACTTAATGCACACAGTCTTCATATGAGTCTAGGAGATTCGTCATGTATTGGCCTAACTTGAACTCTTATTGGGGGGGGTCTCTAAATCTATTCAGAGGAAGCAGTACAGTGGTAAAGAGGTCAACTCGTAAGAATTCTTGCGGGCACGTTGTGGCAGTTAACATAATAACACTAGCAATAGGACTTCAACTTTTACCTAACGCAGAGTAATGGAGACAAGCTTCCATCCCCAGAGTCACCAACAAGCGCCCATCCACAGCAGGGCCCAGGATGGAGATTCCGTGTGTCCTCCCTCCCTGCCTCTTGGCATCTGGCTGGACTTTGCAATGTAGAGCATTTGCCATTCAGGTCCCACAGAGGCGGGAGAGATGGGTGCCAGTGACCCTGAGACATAGCAAGAGCTGAGTCCCAGAGACCATGCGCAGGGTTTAGTCTCCCCTGTTGCTCCTGGGCTCTTGTAGACAGATTGATCCAGGAAGCCACCCTTCCTAGTGAGCAGCTTAGTGACTTACCCCTCCTGTGCCTCCCAGACACGTGGTCGACCTCACCACTGTTTTATTCGT
Source organism: Ellobius talpinus (assembly GCA_001685095.1). Lineage (NCBI taxonomy): Eukaryota > Metazoa > Chordata > Mammalia > Rodentia > Cricetidae > Ellobius > Ellobius talpinus. Next base: position 8,657 of record LOJH01028976.1, on the reverse strand, counting down.
CCAGGGTCTGGCAGCACAAAGCCTGGCATGGACTGTGCCTTCTGCCTGTTGTAGAAGTCCTACACAAGAATTGCTCTTGCTAACTTAAGGCATCAACAGAGGCTGTCCTGGCAGATGGATGAGAGGCAGATACCTTCCCTCCTTCCTCCGTTGGCAGTCTCCCTCCCCAAGGGGTAGCCTAACTCCTGGAGGGCATTGTTAGCTCCCAACTGGACTTCTTCCAGGGGCAGAGCCCTGGTCCTGGTTGCTACTGCTTCTCATGACCACACGATGTCACTGTTGAGAGTTGGAACTGGCCTTGGGCAGTTAGACCTGGCTTCCCTAATTAATGCCACAGGCAACCACACGCTCTGCTTCCATTTCTGGATGTGCAGCTGTGGGGCCCCATCCTGAGGCCACCAACTTTGGGGTGCAGACCTCGGGCCAAATACCTCTGGGAGCTCAAGGGCTTCTCTGTCCTTCCCAAGGCTCCGTGCCCCAGAAAGGGCAATGCTTCCTTGCCAACACTGGAAAGAATTTCTCTGTGTAACCCTAGGCTGTCCTACTCGATCTGTAGACTAGGCTGGCTTCGAACTCAAAGATCTGCCTGCCTCTGCTAGGATTGAAGGTGTGAGCCACCACCGCCCACAAAAGAAGGATTTCTTTACACTAGGAAACCTTTCCTGCCTCTCAAGGCCAAGTTTTCCCCCAAGATTCAGGCCAGCACCCCCCAAAAAGGTCTAATTATGGAGACTTCCTAAAGGAAGCAACTAACCTTCAGAGTCTAATAGGTGGTTTGTGGGTTTGCAGGAGGGCTCAGTGGGTAAAGGCACCACCTGTCACCGAGCAAGGGCACCTGTTTGCTCACTGGAATTCACATGGTGAAAAGAGAGAAGCACCTCCTGCAAATTGTCCTCTGACTTCCACACCTGCACCGTGGCATGCACACCCATGTACTACAGACACACGTGCTTGTGTGCACACAAAATGTAATAACAATACTTTTAAAATATAACGTGATTTGTGCTTGTCAATGCTCAGAATCACCCAGGGATACCTTCCTTCTGCATGCAGATAGATAGATAGATAGATAGATGATATAGATATAGATAATAGATGATATAGATATAGATAATAGATGATATAGGTAGAGATAGATAATAGATGAGATAGATGATAGATAGATAGATGATAGATA
>LOJH01028972.1:3603-17938 GCA_001685095.1 Ellobius talpinus | reverse complement strand
GGACTTTCCGTTCCTCTTATCTCTTCTATTTTCCTCCTGATGGAGGCCAGATGTCCTGACCATGGCATCCTGTCATGACAAGCCCTGATTTGTTAGTTCCTGACCATGGCATCCTGGCCCGGGACAAAGGCCTGGGACAAGTCCTGACTTGTTTGTTCCTTAAGCCTTGCAATATGGCATTACAGCTACTAGCGTTAAGGGGGGGTGTCTTTCAACCTCACCTCCTGGTAGATGACTTGGTATTGAAAAGCCAGTCTGTTTCTTAACAGAAAGCCTTGTAGCCTCTGTCTATATGAGGTGCTTGGTGACATAATTTCATAATTATGAACTTGGACTTTTCTTCTGGCCCAGAATGTAATGACTGGTAAACAGAAATAAGATGAATAGTTCTAAAATCAGAGTCATTGTTTTTGGGAGGCATTGCCCAACATCTAATTGACTTGCAGTTAGCAACCCAGGAGAGGAAGCTGACTAATTAGGGGTGCGTTTGCCTACTGTTTTCCTTTGGTGGGGGAATCAGAAAGTTATGTAATTTAAAGTCAAGTTGTGCAGATGCTTAATTGAACCTTCTTATGTCCGAGGCAAGTGTGTGTGTCTGCGAGGACATCCGGGCTAAGGAGCTGAGTTTTGGGAAAGGACTGTGGGAGCAGACCCAGTGTGTCTCCTGAATCAGATATTTGTCCTGGGCTCGTGTCTCCCTGCCCTCGGTCTCCATTTGTGCAGTACCAGAGCTTTCTGCCTTCAGTCTGGTGTTTGCAGCAGGAGCATTCCGTGACTCAGACACAGGACTGCAGAGTGCTGCCTATGCCTGCCTGCCCAGTGAGTGGTGAGCTGAGAGGTCCTCAAGAAGATAGTTCAAGGGCCTCACTAGCCAGGAGTCTTCAGGTCACCCCTTCCCCAAGGACAGTGATAGGACAGAAGCACTCTGCTTACAAGAGGCAGCTCAGTCGGGTGCATTAGGAAACAGATACGCTATTGACTAGGTACATTGGATTCTAATTCTGCAGTTTCCATGGGAGAGTAATCATTTCCCAAGGGCTTTGAACAGTCGCACTTCCTACTGTCACCTTTCTGGGACTGGTGACTTCCCCTTTAGGGGAAAATCAGATAATTGCTTCTTAAACCTTTTGATCTCTGGATACCTTGACACTCTTTAAAATGCACTTTTTCGGGGCTAGGGAAAAGAACACTGAACTGCAGTCCCGAGACAGAGTTTGAATTCCCAGCACCCATGGAGGAAGCTGAGCATGGCTGGGCATGCCTCTGTAACCCCAGCATGGGTGTGGGTGAAGACAGGCAGATCCCAAGAGCTTGCCAGCCAGCCAGCCTTGCTGAAGTGGTTCAGTGAAAGACTGTCTCAAGGCAGTAAAAGTGGAGAGCAGAGGAGGAGGTACCCAAGGTCCTGATTTGGCCTCTGCATGCACACTATCATACCACAGTTTCTAAAACTCCAAATAGTGTTCATGTGAGTTATTACACCAATGGAAACACACTGTATTACTATCTTAAATCAGTAATAATAACAATAATTAAGAATTACATTATTTAAAAAGCATCAATTACAGTATCATATTGGTTAATAGAATGTTGTCTGGAAATTTTTTATTTCTTGAGACAAAGTCATTTCTGAGGCTGGGGAATCAGCTTAGTGGGTAGAATCACTTATATAAGCATGAGGCCCTGATGTTCAAATCCCCAGCGCTCATGTTAAAACCTGGGCATGGCCACATGTATTTGTAACCCCAACCCTGTGATGGAAAGAGAAAGGAAGAGATAGGGATTGCCAACTGCCAGTCAAGCTCCAGGTTCAGTGAGAGAACCTGTTTCAGGAATAGGCGGCAAGGAGAGAGCTGGACACCCCAGATATTACCATGGCTTCCATCCGTACCTGTGTGCACCCATATACCACAAATGTCCATACCAACAGAAGGCCTCTGCATTCCCATGTCTCTCTGCATTGGGTCTGTTGTATCAGCTCTACAGGCATGAGGCATGGGAGGGGAAGGGTCCCCAGGAAAGTTTTGAGTTCCTACTCCTTAGACCTTTTGAAGATCTGTAGCTAAATCTCATCCATTGCCTAAACTGGTTAATCATCCTGAATGTGTTTTGCTGTGTGTAATGTTGGAGGAAGTTGTAATAGAAGGGGAGAGACTGAAAACATCCTCACCATTACTGGAATAAAGGAAGCTCTATTCAGGCTGGAGAGATGGCTCAGGGGATAAGAGCTCTGGCTGCTCTTGCAGAAGTCCTGAGTTCAGTTCCCAGAAATTATATGGTGGCTCACAACCATCTGTGATGAGATCTGGTGCCGCCTTCTGGCCTGCAGGCATACGTATACATAAGAAATAAATCTTTAAAAGAGAAAAAAAAAAACAAACAACCAAACTTCATTTGTTTCTTCATGCTCCGTTCCTTCCTTCAAGTGCCCAACAGTACCCTGTGGATGGACTTGGATCTACATTTAAACCCACAGCCAGAGACAGCAAGGCTGCTGAAGAGTTGCTGCTTTCGTCCTGTGAACACAGAAGTGTACAACACGGCAGTTCCTTTGTGTTGTGACTCTGCTCTTCAAGAATTGCCTCTGGGTGTTGGAGTGATGACTGAGAGGCTAAGAGCACAGGCTGCTCTTCCAGGGGAGTTTGGTGACTCACAACCGTCTGTAAATCCAGTCCCGGGGATCCAGTGCCCTCTTCTGGTCTCTGAGAACACCAGGCACACATGTGGTAAACATGTACGCAGACAAACCTGTCATTCACATACACAAAACTTTAAAAGAAGTGGCTGTGCTCTTACAGGATGTGTTCGGCCACTCTGTTCACCTCACCCCGTTTCCCCCACTCTACCTATTTTCTTTCTTGCTTTCTCACTTTAGCTTTTTGTCTTAGGCTGCATGCGAGATCTTTCATTTAAGCCGAGGTGGGGCATACATAAGATGTCGTCAACTGTAAACCTATTTATACTTAATAGAGGACATGAAGTAAAGACATAAAGATTAAAATAATACAGAATACTAAAAGTTCCTCTCTAAAAGTCTATACTTTGTTACGGCGATAGAAAGCAGCCTTGAGAAGTAGTTGCAATTCCAGCGTGTGGCAAAGGACAGCTGTGGTGTGGACAGAGCTCTGCACACCAAGGGCAGCTTGGATTGATACTGATGTGTAGTGTATGGGGATCACTACATTCCTGGCTTCACCTGCCTGATGCACCACTGACTCCTCCCACCGGTTGGCATGGCACACACCCGGCTGATGCACCACTGACTCCTTCCACCTGTTGGCACGGTGCACACAGTAGGCGCTCTAGCAATATTGATGGATGGGGTGGTCGGTTCAAAGGTTGAGTAACCAATGTAGGGAGTGGCAGTTGAGGACGTGGGGTGCCCACTCTTAAATGCCAGGTAGATGTTTTTATTTATTTTATTTTATTTTATTTAGGAGGAGGTGTGAAGAATTTTAAGCAGGACGTTTCCCTGAAGGCTTCAAGACAAAGCCAGGCTGTTCTCTCTAGAGCAACCCTAATCATCGCGGTTAGCAGTGCAGTTAGGCTGTTTGTTACCTGCCCAGAATGAGTAGCAGACACGATGGGGGGGCACTTAGAATCAATGCACTCAAATGCGATGAGGAAGACACTGGTTAGCATCATGTGTGTCTTTTCTACACAGTTAACTTCATCATATTATACAAAGGTTCCCAGGAAACTGGGAGTTAGAAATAGGGACAGAGCTAGGGCTGTGGGTCAATTACTACGGTGCTTGCTCAGTGTGCTCGAAGTTCTGGGTTCAGTTCCCAGCACCACATAAGGCCGGATGTGATACCCCACATCTCAATTACAGCACTGAGGCAGGAGGATCATGATGTAGCCTGTCTGAGGCTAACCTCCGAGTCATGAGACCTGGGGTTGTCTGAGGCACAGAAAGGGCAAGAAAGAGATGAAGAGGAAGGGAGGGAGGGGAGAAAAGAGGAAAGAAAGGGAGAGGGGGGGAAAAAGAAGAAAATGCTAGCTAGCACTATGGTTCCAGTCCCAGGAGTCCCAGCACTGCGGTGTGCATAGGAGAACCTCTCCCAGGAGCTGCTGTGGTTGGAAGCATTCCCAGAACTAACGAAAATCCCTGTGCTCTGCCCAAGCCCTCGCTGGCTCCCAGACATAGTCCACTACCACTGAGAGCAGTGGGGATGAGGTAAGCCTGTCGGGGTGCTGGGGTGCAGTGCATAATAGACCAGTGGAACGAACCCTGGGACGTCCTCCTCTGGCTTCCTTGAGACTGCAGTCTCTGAATCAGGGACCTTGACCAGGAGGTGACAGCTGGGTCACCACCCTTCCCCACCTCCCTGAGAATGGGTAGCAGCAGGATTCATCTCACTGCATTTTCCCGAGAGCTATAAGGAAACACCCGTTTGGCATTTTTGATCCAGAGACCTGTGGGGCCACATGTGACTTCAGTAAGAGCTTAGAATGAACACTGATTGCCTGAAATTCTTTACATTGAGGTTTTGCTGTTGCTTCTGGGCTTTTCATAAATTGATAAGTACAAAATGTTCACTGGATACTAAAAAAAATCTGGAAATAGCAGAACCATGTAAGTATGATGGCCCTATGAGGCAGTTATTTTAAATTACATTTAAGTTTTACTAATAGCTTCCTAATACTTTAGTATGTATTATTTATAGTTTACACATGTGCCCTCTTATTTATGTTGATATATGTGTGCCCGTGCTGCACAGCATTAAGGATCTCAAAATATGACCAGTCCCCAATTAATTGCTCACTAGCATAGCTACTTATTAAATATTTATCATTTGCCTAAAAAGCAACAAAGCAATAAAAACAATTATATTCAGAGGCTTCAAAGAAGAGTAGTGTTGGCGAAAGCTAGGCCCTTACAGATGTTTGCAGCTGTCTTCCCTACCATCTATCCCTCTTTCCTGGTAGCATCTACTCTACCCTCTTCCCCCTTCCCCTTCAGTTTCTGCTGTGGATGGAGCTGACTTTATCCCATGCTGCAGGAGTAGACATGTGGTCCAGGTTGGCCACTCAGTGCATTGGGCAAACTTCCAGGGTTGGATTCAGGATGAGTATGTGCTGCTCTTGTCAGCCTACTTCTTTGTGTAGTCAAACAAACAGGAGGGTCTCCTGTTCACTGAGCTTGGAGCTATTGGCAGACATAATGAAACAAAGACAAAGAGAGGCTAGCATCCAAGTTAACTCAGCAGAAGCCAGGTCCTAAGGATATGGCTCAGCCTCCTGGATTCTCTTGCGTCTGAAGCAAATTGGGTTATAGGTGATAAATAAAATTAATCTTTAAAACCCCTTATTTTGTAAGATTTGGACTGGGATTTTTAATCACTTTCCCATACCCCCTTGGGATTGTACATAGGCTCTGAGTATGGCTGGCAAGTGCTCTACCTCTGAGCTATACCCCCTGCACCCTATTCTGCTATTCTCTGAATATTGAGACAGGAGCTTGCTAAATTGCCTGGTCTGGATTTGAACTTGCTCTTTAGCCCAGACAGGTCTTGAACACAAGACCTCCTCTCTCAACCTCCCCAGTGGTCTAGATCACAGGTTCCTATGAAGAGTCCGGGTAGTTTTGGCCACTGTATTAGCACAGCTGTCTAGATGTGGCACCTTCATTTTATATTTCAACTTTAAGCCTTGTCCTGTAATGCATTTCTGTCACTCTCTTTCTAAAGGGTGTTAGATGCCACCCACCATTCTCCTGATGACTTGGGGGCATACTGGGCAGGTCCTCTGCTTGTCCTTCTCTAGAGGGGCGGAGGGGCATTATTGCTAGTGACACCTTTGGCTTTTCTGGCTTTGTTTTGTGTGTATGCCTGTGTGAACATGTGCATGTATGTGTGTGTGTGCATTCATCTTTGTGTGTGTGTGTGTGTGTTTTACTCTCCACCCTGCCTCCTACTCTAAGGAGCAGGCTCTTGCTCCCTCCCTCACTTGAAGCCTCTGGTTCACAGTGAGACTGGGGAGAACATTTGGTCCATTAAATGAAATCAAATGCCCTCATGTGAGCTGAGAGGCTCTGGGTGGATAAACCACATCGACTTTCTTTATTTTGGCCGCCCCAAGGTTTTCTGGTTTGTATTTGCTTCTTCTGTTTCTTCATTTCTCTGGATAGATAGGGGTCCTGGTGTTTCTATTGTGTGAAATCTTTTTACTATAACAAGATGTTCACACTGAAGGACTATGGGGGGTTGGGCTAGTGCTGAAATGTTTTATAATTTAGAAAAATTTTTCCCTTATTTTCAAAGAAGGGACAGTAACCCATTCTAGTATTCTGAGCTTCCGGCTGACCCATACCTCACCCTTCTTTTCCAAAACCTCTCCCTTATTTTGCAGCCTCTTCCAGCCCACAGTGTTTTGCAAAGGTGTGGGGCGTGTTTGTATTAGAAGGAGCCATTCATTTAAGGCAGATGCAGGGATGATCTGAATAAACCTGGGCCTCCTGTTTCTCAGCTCCTGCTAAATCTGCACACCATGGCAAACACTGGGGCCATTGGCCTCAGAAGCACAGGCTGGGATATTGGGCAAATAGGCCTGAGGGCACACAGCATGCAACCTTGCTGGCTTGTGTGAACACCCAATGGGGCTGAGCTCACATGAAGACAATGGTGTTTAGGGGAGAGAATGCCCCTGCATCTGGTTTAGACATTACTAGGAAAATGGCAGCTCAGGAGATTTAGCTTGTGAAATAAACACAAGCTGATTTCCAAAGCAGCAATTTATTTTTATTTTATTTTTCCCCTTTTCCTTTTCCTTGGTGTGGAGGAAAAGGAAACCATTCTTCAGGGTCTGGAACCAAGACAGCAGCACCCAGCCGTCGACAGACCCTGGCTTTTGAAAGTTAGGACTAGGCTGCTGGGGAGTAAGTCAGCCAGGGGAAGAGAGAGCCCCAGACGGTCCCTCGTAGTGTCTGGAGATGAACCATGGGCCCTCTGGGTCCTTTCTGGCTCTCAATCAACTCTACCCAAACCCTTGCCCAGCACAATGGTTCCAGAAGCTGTGTGAGAAATTGTAGTGAGTGTCAGAGGCTGGGTACAGACTGTCTCCAGGGCCCTGGCCTCCTGGCTGTGCTGTCATCCAAGGGACAGCAGAGAACAAATGAGAGCAGCTGCTTCTGGAGTGTCCAGATTATTTAACACCATCACAGACAGAGCTGATGAGTCTGTCCCCTCAGGTACAGATATCGAAGTCCTCACTCCAAACCCTTCAGAATGTGACTGTTGTCTGGAGGTGATTAAGATAAAACAGGTTCTTCAGGTGGGTCCTAATTCAGCAGGATTGTGCTCTAAGAAGAGGCAGTGAGATACACACAAGGGAAGACTGTATGAGGACACTGGGAAGGAGGACAAGCCACGGGGAGAGAGAGGTTTTAGAATAGACCAGTCTGCCAGCACCTTAGCCTGAATTCCTGGCCTCAGAACTCTGAGCGAAAAGATTCATGTTGCTTAAATCAATCCCAGTTGTTCTGATCTCATTAGAGGACCTCAGCACACGACCACACAGGACCCCGGCACATGACCACATATGACCCCAGCACACAACCACAGCAACTGCACAGTGAATGTATGCAGAAAATGAAGTCACAACCCAGGGACCCATACCTCCTTCTGTGAAATGACCCAGGTATACCTACAAGAAGGCAAAGAGGAGAACTGGGGACGTGGCCCACTAGCTTCCTAGCACCCTGGCAAAAAGCTGGGTGTGGTGACATGCAATCATGATCCAGGTGCTGGCGCTGGCGCTGGCACTGGTGCTGATGATGTAGACACAGGAAGATCTCCTAGGCACTGTCCAGCCTGCTTAGCCTGTTGGTGAGTTTCAGGCCAGTGAGTCATCTTATCTCAAAAACTAGGGTGCCCGGTATTCTTTATGAATGACAGGTTGTCTTATGGCCTCTACACACATATGCACATGCGTTTATGTGCCCCTCCACACACTAGCACACCTACACACATGAATATGTAAATGTGCTGAAGCGGGGGAGGGACTATGATCTACCCAAGATGGGCGGGTCACAGGAACCTTTTGTACATTTTTATGGAGGACAGGCTTAAAAGAGAAGCAGCCACAATTAGAATGTAGATAAGCGGTGAGAGTGGGGGGGTCTCGGGATAATCACAGGTGGACGGAGCGTTGGAGAGACACTGGAGGGCATGGATGGTCTCTGACAGGGCACAGTAGAGCTGGGGTAAGATGCTGAGCCATGTAGGTGAGCAGTAGGCAAAGGCAGGTTGAGTTAAGCCTGTGGAGGACATTCAGCCTCAATTAGAGGCCACGCTCTGTAGAACAAAATCTTGGGAGAGGACCTCAAACCTTAGGTGAGGTCATAACCCCATCCCGCCTTGAAATCAGTGAGTGGAGACCTTGAGCTGGGGACCCAGTGGAGCCATCCCCAGACTATCGGCCCTGGGATCTGACACGAAAGACTGGGATCGTGTTCGGCTACTGAACTTGGAGACATCCGTCTTAGGGCACGTAGTGCATGCTCTTTGCTCAACCTCTTCACCATATTACAGAGTGATCACTTTCGGGTACAAGACAAACCATGTACCTCTAGGCCACAGACACCAGCATTTCCTGACGTGCTTGTGTTAACCACCAAAGGCCCAGACCTGCCCCAGGCCCTAGCCTTGAGCACCTCTCAGAACCTCCCCAGCCCTCTGGCACAGTCACGTCCTTGCTGTTCTAGGAATGCACTGTGTGTTCACGTATTTCCACATCAAGGAGTCCGTTCTCTCCTGTAGAATAGTGTCCTGCTAGATTTCCCTGAAACTCCCCTCTCTTAAAGGCCTGAAATCGCCACATTAAAATGGAACACTCTTGACCCTGTAACTGCCATTCTTGACATCTTTGTTCCCTTCTAGCAGCTCAGAGTCTAAACACATATCATTGATATCCATGACACTTGTGGCTGTGTGTGCTTCTTGTGTCTTCCCTACAAGTTAGAGGGCCACTGTTCACTGAAACGCCTGAGCACCCAGAGCGATGTTTGGCAGTCCGGAAAGCTCACTGAAGCAGCAGCTACCTGAGATGATTTTCACTGTCTGGGCAGTGCTTTCTGGGCAGTTTCTCTAGGAGATGCAGTTGATGACTCACCTGCATGCCCATTGTCCTACCGTCAGTCTATGGACAGTTCCCGAGAAGGAGATGCATTCCTGGCTCCTGAATGTACTCTCAGGGAGCAGAGTTGGGGAGCTAATCCAGGAGTAGCATGCACCCAAGTGGGATGGAAGTTGGTGGAGAAACAGCCCAGTCTTGGTTGGGCACAGCAGCCACCCACTCACTGAAACCCTGGAAATGGCTGTCCTTTTGTCCCTGTCCCACTGCCTTCTTTTGTCCCAGATATCATGCATCAGCATCCTTGTCTCAGGGTTTTGCTTCCATCTAAAGGTACCAGATTCCTAGCTTGAAGATGAAGGTTGGAAGTCACATTCTTAAATATGAGCTTTGGGAGCAATTTCTAGATAAAGCCTCAAAGGAGTCACTTCCTTAGGAGTTCTAGAACCCAGCCTGCAAGATGGCTTCGTGGGTAAAGACTCTTGCCTCCAAACCTAGTGACCTGAGTTTAGTTTCCAGACCCACCGGGAAAGAACAGACTCCACAAAGTTGTCGTCTGATCTCCATGCGCCCCATGGACAGTTGAGACTTGAACCTGGAGACTCCCTGACATGGTAAACTACTGTACCTTGGTTTAGGAAGAGAAGATGCAGGGAGGTTGTGTACACATACACATGCTAAGTGTGATTTTAACAATTATTTTAGAAGGAATTTTAGAACCAGAAAGAGGACAGAACTCATAGGCAAGTCTTGGGGTGGTTAGACTCCCACTGTGAGAACTGTATACCCACCAAGCATCTTCAGGGTGGAAGGGTTAACCTAGCTCCCAGTTTGAGGGACTACATGCCTATTGTGGCAGGGCCAGCTCGTCTATGGTGGCAGGAGCCTGCAGCTGCTTGCTCACATTTAGGCAGAGTGAGAAATGAAGGCCATTCAGGAAACAGGGGTGGTCTATAAACTTGTCCCCAAAGCCCTCCTCCTCCTTACCCGCCCCTCCATCAGCTCTCCACTTCCCAAAGGCTTCTCCTCAGACAACACATGAACGGGGCTGGGGTGGAGGCACATCTCACATTCATACCACAGCAGGTACAGTGTTCCTTAGATAGCGATGGATGTCTAAGGATGCCTTCAGTATTCTGAACCTCTGAGCCAAATCATCTCTCTCTCCCTCTGACAAAACCATCTGAGCTAAATGTTGACACTCCCTGGGGCTGGAGGCATATCGGCTTCTCGCAGTGTATTACTCTGATCAAAAGCTATTATATAGCTTCAGATGTGTGATTAATGTTTACAAAGAGGAGAAACAACTTACGAATTCATCAGGTTATTGCTCTTTGAAGGGCTTTCGCTGCAGGCCCAATTGGGAACCAGCTTCATCTGACACCCTCATTCTGCACAGGAGGCATTTAAGCTGGGGCTAGACCAATAGGCTTTGTGGGTGGTCACTCTGCGACGAGAAAGGCCAGGGCTAGAACGTGGGCCCATAGACTCCCATTTTGACACATTGCTCACTCCACACTAGAAGAGAGTGACACATTTGGGCGCTTAGGGGTTGTTTCACCTCGAGAATATTTTGATAAAGCTTCATTTAAAAAAAAAAAGTACAGTGAGTGAATTTTGTCTATTAGGAAATAAATCGGCTGCAGTGAAAAAAAGTGCTGGATATTTTCGGGACTGAATGAGCCTCTCTGTGGGAAACAGCCGCGCGGCGTGTGAAGAGTCATGCCCAGGACTCACTGGCTCCCTCTGGAAACTGTGGACTCTAATTGTATGCCTAGCATGGGCCCTGGCATGTAGAAGGCTCTTGGTGTCCAAGTCTTCCATGGGGGACAAGCCATGCTACCCGGATTACATCTCCTCCTTCTAACCGACAAGCAGTAGCTTATGATCTACCAGGAGAATCCAGGTACTCCATTACCCCAGCTTCAGTTTCTACATCTGTAGATAAGAATTGCTCATTGGCTTTCTGAAGTTCGTTCGGCCTTTACTGTTCCAAGTCTGTGGCCTAGATGTTCCCACATAGCCCTTACAACTCTCACAATCTCAGATTCTACCTAGGTTGGAACTGATGTGTCTCTGGGATTGATTCTTTTTCCTTAACCAAGGTGCAAACAAAATGACACCTTCCTCTCTTCTGGGCCAACTCCAAGCAAGCAGCCAGGGATGAGCACAGAAATGTCCGACAGACTATAGAAGTGAGGAGTGAGGGCAGCTGCAGCAGGGGCAGTCTGAGGCCTCTTTTCCTTTTAGCCAAAGGGGATCCCTGGGCAGCCACCCTCATCTGAGCCACAGCAGGAGGGAAGGGAAGGGACAGGTCTTGCTCTGACAGTCTAGGAGGAGGTTGTGGGAGGGTTTGGGCAAGAGGGAGCTAGAACCTGGACTCTCTTATAGCCCTGTTTTAGCTTCATTTTTTAAAGTGGGAGAGACGGCTGCAGGACGTTCTGACCTTTATCTTCTCAGTACCATTAGCAGGATATTTGTTACCACTCTGGAGAAGGAAAGAAACATTCCAAGGAAAGAAACCAGGAATGTGAGCTATGGAAAGAATATTGGGTTCAATCAGGAATTAATTCTTCATCTGGAGTGTGTGTATGTGTGTGTGTGTGTGTGTGTGTGTGTGTGTAAAATAATCTCATTGTGTTAGACTATTGCACCAATGTAACAAAATAACCTAAAGGAGAAAGGACTTATTGGCTCATGGTTTACGAGGCTTCAATCCATCATGGTAGGAAGGACAGGGCAGAACCCAGCAGCTCACATCACAGAGGTCCAGAGAAAAGGAGACAGGAAAAGGCAGGGGACAAGGTCTGATCTTCAAAGACACACCCCCATTGATCTACTTTCCTCAACTATGCCTCCACCTCCTGAGAATGCCACCAAATTATGAGTCTGTTAATGAATTATTTTACTGATTAAGCTGGAGCCCTCATGATCCAGCCGTATCTCTGATGTCTTGCCTCTGACCATTGCACTGGGCACCAAACCTTCAAGAGATGATGGGGGGGCACATTTCATATCGAAAGCATAACTGTGATTTTAGAAGTCCCCTCACAGACTTGATTTTGGAGTCAAAGGTGGTTTCAGGGAATTTCCTCAGTGGCAAATTCTTTTTTGGAAGGAAGTCTTTCAGGGTTGAATTTGAGTTGTGGAAACAGTCATTTAGAGCAACCACACAGCATACCGTGCACACACTCTGGCTGCCAAAAAGACACAGGAATTCTGCCTGATAGACGTGAAAGGAATGGACAAGCTAGACAATGTCATTTCACAGCTCCTAGAGAAATAATTGATGTAGACAGCGATCATCAATGGACAAACACATTAGATGAAAGGCTGATGAACAACTTGACCATGGAGGGCTCGGGCTGTCACTACCTGCAATGGTAATCAATCTTAATGTCATTGAAAGTAGGACATTGTGTTTCTTCTGATGTATATGCAATAAGCAGTGTGCAGACTAACTATGAAGGGTTCCTGCCAAAAATGCCATCCGCAGCACAGAGTTCACGTCCATCTTCAGGGTATAATGTAGGAAACTGACTCACATGATGTCACAGAAAGATGAAGAGACAAATCCACACACAGCCTGATGGATTTAAAGAAAGGGCATCAATTTATACAAGGTAGTGGTATACACTAAATATGGCAGGGGTGCGTTCAATATTGAGATGGCTTGAGAGAGCGTCACTGGGTAAGTGGGCCTTTTCATGCAAGCGTAAGATCTGAATTTAGACCACATTTAAGTCAGCGATGGCTGCATGAAGCTAACACTGGGAGTAGGGTGGAGAGAGGAAGATCACTGTGGCCTGTTGGCCAACTGGCCCAGCCAGAAAAATAAAGGAAGTTCTAGGTTCAGTGAGAGACTCCATCTCAAGATAACATGGTGGAAATGAGAGAGCAGGATGCTCAACATCCCCCTCTGGTCTCTGCACACTCCCACAGACATGCCCTTGCATGCACACACAGATATAACACAAACATACACACCCTCACATGAATGCTCATATGCACATCCACTCACCATGGACAAAGACTACAATATAAAGAGACATCACAACCAAATGTATGCCCGATCTTTGTGAGCCAAGCAACTGTAAACAGAACTTTTGAGACTGGGAGAAATTGGCTGTGGACCAAACATAAGACAATATCAAGGATTCTCTTTAATTTTGTTTTACACAATCAAGACTTTATAGTTTGGTGAAAATAGCGTTTTAAGACAAGGGTTTGTCTTAAGGCAGATCAGCCAAGAACAAAGCCAAGAAGCTTTAAATGGATAAGCATCTCTTTGCAGAATCTTCACCAGGAGTCTGGGCCATGTGTACCTAGCTCCATTTTCTTATCTGCTTATTTTTTTGACATGTTTTAAAATAACTTGTTAGAGGGTGTCCGTATTGTAGTCTGTTTTCTGTTGCTATAACTCAATTCTCCAGTCAGGTTATTGGTGAAGAATTGAGGTCTAGCTAGGCATGATAGTTTATACCTATAATCCTAGTACTTGGGAAGCTGAGGTAGGAAGATTGCACTGAGTTCAGGCCAGCCTGGGCTACACAGTGGGACCCTGACTTGCCAAGCCTGGGCTACACAGTGGAACCTTGACTTGCCACTCCCATCCCTAGGGAAAAAGAGAAAAACCAAGGTCTTAATTTAGTCACAGTTCTGAGACCACAAAATCCAAGGTGGGGGATGGGGGATGGCGGTGGTTTCTGTGAGGATCTGTGTGCTGTGTGATAGCATGTCAGAGCGCATTGTACGGTGAGAGACAAGGTTGGGTCAGGCTCGGGTGACTCTGCCCTTGCAAAGCCAAGAATGTCAACATGGAGACTTCACTCTCATAAGCCTATCTAACCTTAATCACCTCTCTCAAAAGGTCCCCCCACCACCCATGTACATTAAAATGGGAGTGCGTGAGTTCCTGGGGACACACACTACACCACACTGTACGGCAGCAGAAGAGAAGCGGTACTGACCTAAAAGCTGGCTGTTGTGAAAGCGAGAGTTAGACTGCAGGCTCTTGATGTCTCTCCTTCCTGTGAGTTAGTAAATAACCTTAGGGGCTGGAGAGATGGCTGGGTGGCTGAGAGTCTTTACTGCTCTTGCAGAGGACCTGAGTTCTATTCCTAACAGCCATGTCCAGCAACTTACAATCACCTGTAATTCCAGTTCCAGGGGATCCAGCACCCTCTTCTGGATTCCAAGGGCGCATGTGAACACACACAGTCTCTCTCTCTCTCTCTCTCTCTCTCTCTCTCTCTCTCTCTCT
>LOJH01028970.1:0-14904 GCA_001685095.1 Ellobius talpinus | reverse complement strand
TAAAGAAAACATCTCAGACATTCCCTCAGGGCAAGCTGATAGAGACAGGTCTTTAACTGATGGGTCCTCTTCCTAGATGTCTTTAGTTCAAACCTAACCAGAAAAGCAGGATTAGTGACTAGATAATGCGTTTCTTATAAGTCCCCAATTCATAGGCAGAAGAAAGTCTATCTTAAGAAAAACTAAGTTAGTGAAAATAAACTACAGTATTTGTTAATCATGTAGTCAGTCTCATGGGGGAAAAAGATAAAATCAGAGATTTTTTTCTGTTTCAAAATAAAAACAAAGCAAAGGGGTAACTGCACAGCCGTCAGCTTACCACTGTGAAGGCTGTGGGTTCAGAAAGTTAGCGGACCTCCAAGCCGAGCCGCTGCAGGCTCAGCCCAACTCCTCTCAATCAATCCCCCTCTGTTCTTCCGCTTTCACGGTTTCTCTCTTGCTGTGGCCTACTTTGCTCTTGTGCAACTTGCCCAAGGCCTCATTGTCATTCAGTTTTGCTCAGGGATGAGCTTCTTCACCAGATGGCCCAGGGAGTACAGACCACAATAAATGAGAATCTTTCTTGGAAATCTGCATTGTTCATTTCCATCATTGATAATGACATGCGCTTGTTCATTTCATTCACATGCTGTATAAACATTCATTCCAAAATAAATCCTCAATCAAGACTATTCTCCTTTTGGTGACCAACAGCAACAATCTTCAGACACAAAGAGAGAGAGAACTTCTGACCGCATTTCCAGATTTTTCTTTGCCAAGCCATTTAAGTAAGAAAAGAATGAGTTGGTGGGGCCCAGGCTGCCAAGGAACACTTTCATGGATGCTCTTGTATTTATCCCTGTAGAGAGTGATCCTCCCGGCCACGGTGTCCAAGAGGCTTTGGGTGAATGGTCCGAAACTGTGCCTGGTCCTATTATTACCTCTAGCTGGCAGATGCCCAGAGTATTCCTGTGTTCTAGTGTATATAGAAGGAAAGCATAGAAGGAGTTGGTAAAGATACTCCTAAATAAATTAAAAAATAAATTTAAAAAAAGGGCCCTGTGAGAGCACTGGATTTTCCCACTTTGGTTCCAGAATTAGAGGAATACCAATGCTCTCTTGAATTGAGACAGCGATAGATTCTAAAAACCTATTTCAGTCAATGGGCTATTCACTCAGGGTCAACACGGCACTAGACCGTGTACTGGAGTCATGAGGTCCATGGACAAGCAGAGCAGTAAGTCGTAAATCTCTCCCTGGAGGCTACACTGGAGTTAGGGCTGCGTGCCAGGCCTTCAGTGCTTTTCTCACAAGGAATGCATCCCTCTCTTCAATCAACTGCCACTTTTTCTTTACCTGCTGTGCCTGGGAAACCATCTTAGGCTTTGTGTGGGATACAAACAAATTCAGTCTTATCTCAAACAATTTTCAGAACAAGTGGAAAGCCAAGTTAAATAGACCTAAAATGATAGATTAGTAATCAAAGGAAGTGATGCCTTCTGGTGTTTCTGGAATATTCTATATTGTGATCTAGGTGGGAGTTATGTGGGTATAAGTATATGTAAAAACCCATCAAGCTATACACTAAAAAATTGCAGCCTATTTAAAGATAAAATAACATTAAGAATTGCTTGCTTTCCATATGTATATGAGCATGAAGTCCTCATCAAATTCCAAAAAATGATTAAATGTTTTTACAAAGCTATACACAATTCCAAGAGTGCAAAATAAATAAGAGAGAAAATTGGAGGAAAGAAAAATAAAGACAGGAAATAAGAATAAGAAGCCACAGTTAACGCTATTACCCCTGAGTGCATGCCATTAAGCCTGGCTTATTACTCTTGGTGGGTTACAATTCTGGCTCTGGGCCTATGAAAAGAAGGAGACATGACTCACAATGACCACAAGATCAAAACAAAGCATTGGTTCAGGAGGAGACTAGCTGGGGCATGCTTTGAGGACTAAGAGACTTTTCTCCCATGGGTGTGTGTGAAAAGAACACTGTGATGTACAATCCCATGTCCCTAACAGCATCCGTGCAACCGTGTGACAGAGATTCTTTTTTATTGGATTTAAAAATCCACTGGTATATATTAAAAAACAGTACAGTTCAGAAAAAGAAAACAAAACAATTGCACAGGTCCAATGTGACACAGAGCATATTCTAAAGTATCATTCAAGCATAACTGGTGTTCTCATGGTTGCAAAGCAGAGGAGTGGTGATATGGTGTAGAGAAACCCATAAAGCCTTCCTTAAAAAGAAAATACTCAGCTAAGCTTTGAGCATGAGATGATTTGACAGGAATAAAGGCCAGTCCTGGTGGTAAGGGACAAGAGTTAGCCAGGATATGGAACAAAGTGCGAAAAGAAACAGGCAATAAGATTGAATAAGCAGTAAAATTGGAAAGGAAAATTGAGGCCAGACCTCAGAGACTCTGTAGTCCACGCTAAGAGATTCATTCTTCATTTTGGGATAAAAGATGGAGAAACACAAAGATACCTCTAATAGCATTCACAAAAGATAATATTTAGGAGGAGTAATTGTGCTATCTTTGACTGAATAGATTAGAAAAGCAAGAAAGAAAAGATGTCATCAGGTTCTTCCCAAAGGCTTCCTGACAACACCCCTCTGCTTAGACTTATCCACAGTTTATCTATCTTGATTGGCTGAAGGTAGTTGTCCCCAAGGCAACAATGGAGGCCCACCCACAACCACTGGCCGCTTGATCGGCTGGGCTAGGGTTTAAATTTAGGCTGTGGTTTGAAACAAAAACATAAAAACAGTTTAGGAAACCAGGGAGGATGTTTTAGGTCTTTCTCAACACAACATGGAGGAGAAACAAGAGCTGGAAAGCAAAATATTTTCGAAGGGATGGAAAAGACGGCGTGCTACATGAACACGGGGGTCAGGAAATATTTGTACTGAAACTAGACAGCCAGGCTGCCTCTGTGGCTTCCCCCTACTGAAAAGTTCCTAAGCAGACAGCATCCAAATGAAGCAGGTTTTGCTCCCTTGCCAGGCTGGGGTGGCACTTACTGGAGGAATAGACTGGAGACGCCACACATCCCATTCTTAAAGAGAAAGGCAGGCCCCATGCTGATTTTGAACCCAAGGTCAGCTAGCTCTTTGGAGGTGAACAGCCTCCCAGAGGAGTAGTCCTTTGTCCCATTGTTTGGGAAGCCAACAGACTTCTTGGAGCACGTTTGCTGTTCTAAATTTGTGTCTCTCAATGTACTTGAACCTCAGCCTACAATCCTAAACTTCCTAATAAGACCTGGGGACAGTTTAAACAAACGCAAAGACTTAAGGATCTTGTTCCTACCATGCCCTGGGTGAGAAACAATACACACACAATAATGTGTGTGTATTGTTTCTATTTTCATGCTGGCATATGGGGTGGGGTAGGGGTCAAGGAAAGAAATCACCTGTGTCTTTGGAAGTAAACATGAGAAGAAGCTCTGTCGGCTAGTATAGGAGATTTCCAAAAGCTGACCCAGTGTCTTGGCCTAGAAACAGTATCCACTCCTAGTTTTCACAGACCAGAGTTTCTTCTTGGGTAGCTTTGAAAGAAAACACCTATCCATGGCACCCGTGGACATGGCTTGGCTTCTTTAGGCTTCCATCTATAATAATCTGCAGGTCTAATATCTCCAGGGTCAGAAAAGCCCTTGGCCAAGAGACCAAACCCCTGACTTTACTTTCCAGATCTTCTTCCTTTCATGACACAAGGCCAATGCGCTTTGCTCAGGCTTCAGTCTTCTCATTTGTACAATGGAAATCCGCCCTCTTCCTCTTCTTCCATAGGACTGGTGTTGAGACTCCAACCGGGGACGGGAAGGCCTTGAGCAGGGCTGCAGTCATAAATCCCTCAGTAAAGAAGTGAGACCTGTCATATTGACCCAGTGCGTTCACAAATCCCTTTTGACAGAAACTTTTCATGCTATGGTCGTTTCTACAGAGCTTTCGATTCTGCTGGTGAAAACAGACTTTGCAAGTTGCAGCCCTGGTGTGTTATTGCTGTAACTTGATCGGTGGGTTGTCCGGCTGGTTCACAGTTCCAGGTGTGAGGCTGGTGGTGCAGGGGAAGCCAGGAACTGTGTGCAGAAACCCATCAAGAGGGATTCTGTCTCTGACCCAGATCTTAAGTAAGGTAAATGATGAAAAGGGTCCTTTTCTGTATACTTCTACCTCTGCCCTTTTGCATCCTCAGGCTCTGGTCTATGAGGGCCAGTAAGGAGTCTGGGAATTACATATGGTAAGTCACCTTATGTAAGCTCATCTGGGAGACGCCAAAGAGCAGCTTTGAGGCTGAGGTTTTCCCCGAGTCACACAGTAGCCAACTGAGCCAACACAGTGCTGGAATTCAAAGAAGTCTAGATCTAAACTTAGCTGAACTTGAGAGGCTTGAGGTAGTTCCCAGATAGCCAGTCACCTTGCCTCAACTTTGTTTACTCATTTGAAAATAGAAATGAAAAATAGAGATTCTATGGTAGTGAGAGCCAGAGGGAGAAATGACTTGCCAATATACATCTCCTTGTGGATTCTTTTAATTATTATCATCTGATCATAATTATGAAATTTGAAAATCCAAGTTTTAGGATGGTTACACATGAATTAATAAATATGATTGTATGATACATATAAATAAAGTAATATCCAGTATAGTAATAAAATTTTGTGACATTATGCTATTGATTACATACTTATAAAGTGTGATAATATATTAATATATTGATGTTACTATAAATATCACATAATAAAATATATGCAACAGCTAGTGCATATACACATATGTTTAATGCATTATATAAATTTGAACTATCTATAATTTACCACATTGTTGGAGATGTGTTAACTATTAATATTTCCGTAAGAGGCTTAAAATAGGATAAGTCTAAATTAACAAATTTTAATGTTTATGTTATAGTTTTTAATGCCATTTTAGACACACAGCAAAATCATATGCGAAGTAGAGCTACCATAGAGCCCTATCAGCACACACATCAGCAGCACAGCCATGCACATGCTCTAACTGATGAATCCCTGACACACCATCACCCAAAGTCTAGAGTTCATAGAGAGGCTCACTCTTGGTACTGCACATTCCTTGGGGTTTCCAACAGTGTAATGACCTGCACCCACCACTTTAGTTCTGCACAGGATATTGACTGCTGCAAAGTCTTCTGCCCCTACCTGCTCATCCTCCTTTCTTCTCACCTATGGCGGTCACTGGTCTTTCATTCTCTTTGTAATTTTATGTTCCAGGATGTCAGAGGTGAAATCATGTGCTATGCAGCCTTTTCAGGATTGTTTATCTCACTTAACGTGCATTTTAAACTTGTGTTTTACTCCTTCTACCTATAGTACTGAGCACTGAACCTAGGGTCTCATGTATATATGCATTGCCCTACCACTGACTTACATCTCCTGCTCAGTAATATGCATTTTGGTTTCCTCCACGTCTTTTCATGCTTTGGTAATTCTGTTTCTTACCACTGAATATTTTATTGTCTAGATGTGACACCTTTGATTTGTCCACTCAAGGACATCTTGATGTCTCCCAGCCCTTGGCAATTACAAAAAAAATAAATCTGTTATAAACATTCAAGCACAATTCTGTGTGGATATCCATTGCTTGCCCATTTGAGAAATGTTACAGAACACAAAAGCTCCATCATCTGCTAAACGTCTTTTCAGTTTTTTAAGAAATTAGCAGACGCCCTTCTAAGTCACTGTGGTGTCGGGGTTTGGATTTTGACCTTTCTAATGGATGTGCAATGCTGTTGCACTGTTGGTTTAACCTGCAGCTCCCTAATAAGGAAAGAGAATCATCTCTGCTATTACCTGTGAGTGAGTTTCTGTGAGGTGGCTACACAATACTTTGCTCACTTACATTCAGATTTCTTACTTTGTTATTATTGAGTCTTAACTATTTTCTGTATATATGGGTAGTAATCGTCTATCGGATACACTCCACTCCTAGTAATACAATGTGTATTTTTACTGATAGAATTTATATGCATATATATTGATGTACACACACACAGACACACACACACATGACTCAGCTTGTCCAGCAATGAATAGTTGTTTCTGTTATGACATGGCATGAATGGGAACTTAGTGACTGGGGGGTCCGCACCTCCGTGGGCGATGAATACACTGTGCATACAGAGCTTGAGTGTGGAGTTTATTGAAATAAAGGGAGTGGGAAGGAAAGAGAGAACAGGAGAGACTGAAAGAGAGGGGGAGAGAGAGAAGGGGAGAGATAAAGAGGCAAAGGCCTGCTTGCCTCTTCAGAACAGCAGGCAGAGAGAGTGTAAGTAGGTGGGGCTTGTCTTCTAAAATCGGTTATAAACATTCAAGCTATAAACATTGCACCTATGCACAGACTAGGAACTGCTTCCCATGTGCAGAGGGATAACACACTGTGCCACCTTCCCAAGGGACAGGGCCAAGGTGTGCCTAGATATTAACAGCTTCCCAATGGAAAGTCTAAGAACCCATCAGCAGCTTTTCAGTCCATGAGGCTGGGTGACTAGCTCAGGTGGTCTTCAGTATATGTCAGAATCTCAAAGAAGGGGACTCTAATGCTCATAAAGCAAGAGTGAGGCAAGCAGGCAAAGAGCTAAAAAGTTTCTTTCTTCCTTGCCCTTTATAAAGGCTACCAGGAAAAGATGTGGCCAAATTTAGGGTGGGTCTTCCAAGACCAAATGATCTAGATTTAAGGTAGGTCTTCCTATCTTAAATGGTCCAATTAGCAAAAAAATCACTCACTGGTGTGTGCCCAATAGCTTGGGTTTTTAGTTCATTTCAGACGTAGTCAAGCTGACAGCCAAGAATAGCCATCATACTAGATGTACCTTTTGCTAGTATTTTCTTCTAGTGATTATCTTCTCATGCTCTTCCTCATAAATGACTTTCTTGGGTCAGAGTGTTAATGGAAATAAAGTTTATAAAGTGTTTCCTTCACGTATTGTCTCTGTAGGATTGCCATGACCAAGCCCTTCTAGTTTTTCTACTGTATTTCTTATAGGTATGTTGAATTTTACATTCTTGTCAATAAGTTTTTGTGTGCTTGCATATATATATGTATATATATGTATGTATATACATGATATATATGTATACAGTATATATATATATCATGTGCATATATGTATGTTCATTTAAAGGACAGAGGTTGACATAGAAGATCTTCCTCAATTAAGTTGGAGTTTATTTTTGAAACAGGACCTCTCACTCCATCTGAAGAATGCCAATTTGGCTAGATTAGCTGGCCAGAGTTCCTTCTGTCACCACCACCCCAGTGGATGTGATGAATTACAGGCACCTAATATTGTTCCTGGACTTTATGTGAAAGGTGAGAATCTAAACTCAGGTCGCTATGCTTGTGCAGTAAGTTCCTTACTGACTGAGCCCCAGCCGCAGTCCCTGAACTATGATTGGTTCTCAATTAACTCTGTGTAAAAGGTATGAGGTCTATATCCATGCTCATTCTCCCTCTCCCTCCCTCCCCCCCCCTCTCTCGTGTGTTTGTGTGTGTAGAGGTACAGAGGTTAATATCGTGTCTCTGTCCAATGTTCCTCCACCTTATTCTATCAGCGCAGAGCTCACCTGTACAGTTACTCTCACTAGCCAGCATGCTCGGTGTATTCCCTTTCTCTGTCTTTCATGACTATTACTGCAAGCAGGGCTACTACATCCCACTGATACTTATATGGGTCCTAGGGATCCAAACTCTGGTCCTTATGCTTTCATAGCAAGCTCTTTAATCCCTAACTGGGGATCTGTCTTCTCAGCCCTATTCATCTGATCTTTTCCTGGTATCACCTGGCTACTGCCGGTTGATTGCTGCAGCTTTGTATTAAATTTAGAGGTCACTATATCAGTTCTATGACTTTATTCTTCTTCAACGTTAATTGGACATCCCGGGTCTTTTGTCCCTCCATCTAAATTGTGTAATCCTTTTGTCAAAATGTGGCTTGTTCAGACTTTGGTAGGACTTGCAGTGACTTGGAAAGAGCTGACATTTTATTAATGGTGATTCTATCCATGAACATGGGATAACTCTGCAGTTATCAGACAACGTTCACTAGTATTTTGTTTTGCTCACATTTCAACATATAGATCTTGTTAGGTATATTCAAATAACCTAATTTTAAGTACAATATGAATAATTTCACTTTTAATTTCAAATTCCATTTGTCCATTACCAGTATGTAAAGAAGAAGTAGACTTTTGTATAACAATTCTTATGCATTTGCTTCTGCTTACTATGCATTTAATGTGATTTTTACAAGTTTCTTAAGGTAAAAACTTATGTAATTAATTTAAAAAAATTTTAAATTAATTAATTTATTTTTTACATACCAATCCCAGTTCCCCCTCCCTCCTCTCCTCTTGCTCCCCCCTTTCCCCCACCCTATCTGTTCCTCAGAGAGGTTAAGGCCTCCCCTGGGAAATCAACTATGACTGTTCTATGCCCTCATTGAGATAGGACCAAAATCCTCCCCCCTCACCCCATCACCCTGTGTCTAGGCTGAGCAAGGTATCTCTTCTCTACATAGAGAATGGGCTCTACAATATCAGTTCATGCCTTAGAGCCAGATCGTGGTCCTACTGCTAGTGGCCCCATGTTCTGCCCAAGCCACACCATTGTCACCCGTATTCGGAGGGCCTAGTTGGGTCCTATGAAGGTTACCCAGTTGTCAGTCAGGAGTCAGTGATCTTCCACAAGTTTGGGTCAGCTGTTTTTGTGGATTTCCCCATCATGGTCTTGACCCCTTTGTTTGCATTATCGCTTGTTCCTCCTTTCACCTGGAGCCTGGCCCAGTGGTCAGTTGTGGGTATCTGTATCTACTGCCATCTGTTTCTCGAAGAGGGTATTAGCTCCTCTGGGGTGTGGACTGTAGGCTGATTAGCCTTTGCTTTATGTCTGGTATCCACTTATAAGTGAATACATGCTATATTTGTCTTTCTGAGTCTGGGTTATCTCTCTCAGGATTGTTTTTTTCTAGTTCTGTCCATTTGATTACAAGTTTAAAGATGTCATTACTTTTGACCACTGAATTTTCTGAATAAATACAACATACTAAAATTAAATCAAGAGCAAATAAACAAATTAAATAGACCTATAACCCTATATCTATAATCTATAAGGAAATAGAAGGTTATCAAAAGCATTCCCAATCAAAAAAAGGCCAGAACCAGATGGTTTCTCTGCAGAATTCTACCAGAATTTCAAAGAAGAGCTAATATCAATATTCCTCAAATTTTTCCACACAATAGAAGCAGAAGAAACACTGCCAAACTCTTTTTATGAGGCTACAGTTACCCTGATACCCAAACCACACAAAGACACAACTAAGAAAGAGAATTACAGACCAATCTCCCTCATGAAGATTGATGCAAAAATACCCAATAAAATACTGGCAAACTGAATCCAAGAACTCATCAGATTTTAGATTTTTTTCTAGTGTATCTATTACAGCCAATCCAAGTCCCCTTTCAAAGATGTGCATGCTTTTCCCAGCAGTTCAGACATTGGGATTTACTATACCTTTTTTCTTTTCATTTGTATTTTAGTTGCCATCTGACTCCTAAAATAATTTAAGTGCTTTATTTTATTTGGAGGTTACATGAAATGACCAAAAATGATACTTTAATGACTTACAAAATCTAAGTACTCCCAGGTGTCAAACACAGCAAACTCATATTCTTATGGATAACATATGAGATAAGTATGAGATAATCATAGTATCATAGTATAGATGACTCTCCCACACTGAGGGTCTTATAATGCAGTTGATGTCATCCAGATGTATTCATCTGTCTTTGAGCCTCATAGATTTGTACAGGTAATTAGCTCTTTAGAGTTCATCATCCTTCAGCAAAGGTTGAAATAAGGTGACTTTCTGTCTCCCATAGTCCTGCCCTCTATCTTGGTTCTCAGTATTAATCCCTACCTGAAACTTTATTTTGGATACTATATCCTAAAGCAAAGCTATTTTATTCATGCACACATTGAGATATTAACTGATTCTTGCTAAAGCAGCTATTAAAGTAAGTAATATGATATTGATTAAAAGCAGTGTATATTTTTAATTCAAAATTTTTTGACAAAAAGCAAGACACCAAGATTTCCCACTAACCAGTTTTCTCCTTCTCAAAGAGACATCAATGAAAAGACATCATAAAGTTGTTATTATAATTAAGTTATTGAATTAGTCATGCTAATATTTATTACTTAGTGCTGCCATGCCCAGGTTCCTCTCCCACAGAATGAAGATGGCACCTATTTCACAGTAGTGTCATTGAGATAAACAATTTATAATGCCTCACTCACAGCTAACCCTGAAAGGAATGTTGTCTTCTAGCTTGAGTCATGGTTTGAAATGTCTCTCGTGGACTCATATTCTGGATGATTCTTCCCTATCTGGTGTCAATGATTCAGGAATTGACAGAAATGTTACCAGGTGGTGACTAGCTGGAGTAATGAAGACAGTGAAGGTTATACCTGGTCTCCAGTCCCCTATCTTCTCTCTGCTTCTTGTCTGCTATGTGAATTGCCTCTGCCATGTTCTCCAGCCTCCATGGTGTTCTGTCTCATCATACATCCACAATAAAGAGAGCCACAGACCATGAACTGAGTACTTTGAACTGTGAGCAAAAATGAATTCTTCCTCCATTTAAACTGCTTGTGTCAGGTATTCATTCACAGTTGCACATAAATAAGCTACAATCTACTAGTACAGATATTCAGTATTAATGTTTATCTTGAAAAGTATAATTCCAATAGACTACAACTCTTCCTTTAGACTCACAGGAATCAGTTGGGTGGACCAAAGGCCAGGCAATGAAGAGTTACTTTGAGGAAAGAGAGCCCTCCTCTCATGCTAAACCCACAAATTGGTATTTTCCCAATTCCAATGTGTTTCTCGGCTTTACATGTATTTCTACAGAAGTCTTAAATTTCTGTTTCCAAATCCAAAATATCTACAACTTGGCATGTATAGAAATAGATTTACAAAGCTTCCTATAGCATGGACTCCTAGAACCTTAACAAATACTGACAGTGGTGGTCTCTCTTCCAACCTTGACCATTTACATTTCACACCAAAGATGTCAATACTGTATTATAATCAGGATTTGATGTCTCTGTTACCATCTCCTCTGAGGTCTGTAGCAATCCATTCATCCTTGTGCCTCCCGCGCTAGCTGCTGCTCCTGGCCAAAAGAGGAAAGGCACTCTTTTAATATTTATTAAGTGAACGTTAAGTGTGGGTTATGAACACAGCCTGATTGGATTCTAAAATGAGTATTACAAAACGAATACTATTACCATTCCTAATCAAAGACCATGGCTCTGGCTCAATACTGACTTGTCCATTCCCTATGTCACAAGTGTCAATGCTAGACTTTTTAAAAGTTAAGTTTGTTTGGTTCAATGAGATTCTAACGCAGGGTTAGCAACAAGCTCTTCAAGAAACAAAAGCTCTGATTTATGACATCTGTCCTTATCTACAGTATAAATACTGCTGTTATGGCCAATTTTTAGCCACCAAGGTAACATTAATGGTCTCCACAACTCCAGAAAATGTAGTATTTGGTTCTCACAAGACTGTTCCAACTGGCTTTGGGATACTACTTGTTTGAGTCCAAATTTTGAATGCTTGCCCCTAAGCCAAGGCCGGTTGTCATGTTCCCATCTTAATGGCTGAAGATCTCACCGAGACAACCAGCTATTGTGGACATTGCCTGTTGGCAACCTCTGTCTTCCACATTACTTTGCAGCTGGTCAGATTACCAACCAATCCATGTAACAGGATTGCTACCTACTTCTGCTTTTAGGTACAAATTAATCAGAATACAGAATGTGGAAGTGAGTTGCACTCTTCCAACATTCCCCATTTAAGGTAAAGTATGGAAAACAGCACCTTTGGATAGTTTGTCAGGAATGACTTCCTTGGATCTTTGTGTTTGGGGCGTGGAATGGCAGTTGATGACTTGTATTCCTGATAGAATGGCTCTGTGTTGTTCTGGGAGTTAGGGGAAGCTGTTTATCTTCAGTGTTTCCAGACAGAAAGAAAATGTTTAGAAAACCTCACTGGGTCCCCAAAGTCTTCATGGAATTGTTTGGGATGTCTTTGGAATGCTAGTGAAATCCACACAGGATGATTACGGGGCGGCTTTCGGCTCTGTTAAAAACTCTCACGTTATCCCCAGGGACTCTGCTGTGGAACACGCTGTAACAGGAGCGCCAAGCCTAGGGATCAACCAAATCGTCTCTCTGTGACTTGGGGATTTCTCAGAGCCAGAAATGTTATCCAAGATTCATCCCTGTGACTGCGGAAAATTGCATCAGCTGCTCACAGGACACCAGATCTTAATGCAACGTCTATTTAAGCAATGACCTGGACGGCAGATGTTGGAGCAAAGTCACTGGATGAACGTGTGACTAGGTGTGGTGAAATCTTGTTTCTTTCTTCTCTGACTTCCAAATAAATTTTAGAAAACATCTGGGGAGACATTGTGTCAGAGTAACATAATGGTCAGGGTCATTTGATTCTGTGTGTTTTCTGTGTATAGTATATGTGGGCTGGTACTTGGATCGCTCCAGCCATAGCCAACTTACATGCAAAGAATATGTCAGGGTCTGAAGTGGAAGCTTATGGCCAAAAGTCTCCCTCCTTGTCTCAACGACATGAACTACCTCATTCTCAGTCCTGAAATCTGATATCACTCAGCTTTCCTGGTTCTTTATTTTCTGGAGTGAAAGTCATTTCCTCATCCTCTGTGAAACTTCTAGATTTCAGGAATAATGTTGAAATTAAATAACCTTTGTCTTTTCAAAAGTGGCTTGGATAAGAACCATTTCAAAGGAAACAGAATACATTCACACACCTTTCTAAAAACTCGCTAATATGCAATTTTAGAAAAACTGATTATTTTTTTCCTCCAGTCAAAGCTACATAGATCAGGATACAAGGGAACAGAATACGCATGCTAGTCACCCAGATGGCTCTGAAAGTGTTTGATGTCTGTCATCACAGAGGCCAAACACCTGGATGGATGCATTCATTTGCACTCTCTAGAAAGGTGTTTTGAAACCTTGGAAATGTTGAAACCTTTGAAAAATGATAATATTTGATGCAGTATAGTTCACATAGCTGAATGGGGTGCAGCGAGAGGTGGAATGGGGGAAAATGACCAATTCTTATACATATACTCCTTCCCAACCACTTTCTCCCATATTTTTATATTTAGGTGTTTTATATCAAGGTATTAAATTTCCTTGAGGCATTATGTTTGTCTTGTAAATAAGACAACTGTGCTTTAGGAAGTTGAATTATTTGTGACTATCACATATTTTAAGAATGACAATGCCGAGGTCTACAGTTCGTTATAAGGAGAGAATTATAAGTAAATGCAATCACATTATAAGAAATAAAATAAGAAGCTAAGAAAAGTAGAGTTCCTGAATAAAATGATAACACAAAGGTTCATGTAACAATGAACTGGACCCAAACACTATTTTTGTTCGCTGTAAGGAATTCTTAATCTAAGTCTATTATGGGAGTCTGTGGATGGGGCAGGAAAAGCAACAGAATAAATAGCTGCTGTTGACAGGTCTCTGGGCTGTGCCATGCTTTTCTTTGGCTCGGATCACATTAGGAAAGCAAACACAATTGCCTCATTAATTATTTGGCTTCCCTGAAGTTAGGAATTTTGAAGAATTTTATAGAAATAACCCAGTTCACAACACAATATATGCAGAATATCATGCAAATATATGAATGCTGACTTTAATAGGGGTATGAGTTAAAAGATTCAGTTTCATAATTTCTTGTAATTATCAGGTGGGTTAAACTTCCCTCTGAATACAGCCGAAGGCAAGTTGGCCCATTTCAAGGTTCTCAACAATGGATTCATCTTTGGGTAAATAATGAATCATATTATTTCCCATTTATATGCCAAGGAACATACATTCCTGAGCCCACATGGAAAGGAAATCCAAAACTCCTCCTATGAGACTTATTCTTTAAGGTAGAGTTGCTAATTCATAGCCAGTGACTGCATGTTCAAATCAGAAAAACCCCATAAGCAGAGACAATAACACTCCCAGGTAATTGTCAAGGGCAAAAATATCCTACTTTCCCCCATCAAGTAACTACAGGAGAAGAGAGTATCTATTAGGAGGCTCTTCTGTGTGGCTCTCATAGTGTAGAGAAGATAATTTCTTGGATCTTGAGGGTGCCTGCAAACCCATGGTAGGAAGCCTCAGTGGCTGACTTGCAGGTTAGAACTAGAGAAAGAGCATTTGTTTCCAAAATAAATAAAATGACGAGAAGTTGCAGGGTAAATAAATGAGTAGGCAGGAGAGTAAGTAGGCATATAACTGTTAGGACCACTAAGTGAGTGGACAGGTTGGAGATTATGAATCCCCTAAAAAAGAAACGAACTCTGTTGAAGGTTTTCAAGAAGGAAATAAATCATAGAAGAACTTAGAATCCTTTTTATAGATTGAAGTACAAGGACATTGAATATATTCAGTACGACTCTGGAAAGAAAGTTTGTGTAACTGTTTTACTTAAATGTTAGGGGGAAATGATGAAATCAACTGAAATTCCAAAGGCAAGAATTGTTTTGGAAAACCTCACATATGCATATCTATAAATACGTAGAGAATAGCGAAAGGCTGTGCTGACAAATTATGTGACCAGACAATATAGTCAGGCCTTTCAGATCTAGCCCACACTAAAGCATACGCTGAAAATATTCCGTCTTTGAGTTCTTCCCTGACCTGCACCAACATCAGCACTGATTTACAGGCCCATATTCCCTGTTCACTGGGTTTTGAAATTGTTCTTGTGTAGTGATATGGGGGGCGCAGGCCTGCTTTTCGTCCCGCCCGGCTCCCA
>LOJH01028969.1:0-17578 GCA_001685095.1 Ellobius talpinus | reverse complement strand
AATAAATAAATTTTTTTAAAAAAAGACAGCAATAAACTTGAATGACAGCTAAGAAATTAAAGATGCCAACTACTGTGTACTGTATCACCATAAAATCTTAGTTACTGTGAATTCAGTCACCCAATGGCAGTTATGCATGCATTCCATTTGAGCTCATGTAGAAGTGTTGCGTGCGCGCACACACACACGTTTCAATTCTTAGCATTTGAAAACTAGATGAAACCACAAAGACCCCTAAAGTCACTGGAAAAACAGAAGACTGTGTGACACTAACTACTTCACTGCAATATAAATAAAATTACTTCAGAAAGACACACAAGTAAATGAATGAATAGAAGAGACCAGAAATCAACAACTTTTGTTATTATCACATAAAGTATTCCTCCCTAAGGTTGAAAAGGCTTTTAAGAAAAAAAAAATTTCAGGTCTTGAGTTCTGTTCTCAGCTCACAGCACTTATGTTGGATGAGCTCACAATTGCCTTTAACTCCAGCTCTGAATTCAAAGTGTACAAACAGACACACAAATATAAAGCAGAGCTGGCAGGCAGTAGTGGTGCACGCCTTTAGTCCCAGCACTCAGGAGGCAGAGACAGGTGGATCTCTGTGAATTTGAGGTCAGCCTGGTCTACAAAATGAGTTTCAGGACAGGCTCCAAACCTACAGAGAAACCCTGTTTCAAAAAAACCAACCAACCAACCAATCAACAATAAAGCAGAAAAAGTCAACTCCCAAATGATGAAGATCTTCCATCTTTCCCCACTTTAAGAGCAGTTTCTAGCTAGCATTACAGAAGATTTAACAGTTATTGTGCAAAATAAGAGAGATCCTTGTACTACCAGATGCAGGTTTACCTTGTGAGGGCTAATTTACATGTATTCTCAAGTCCAAAACACCCTTCTAAAGATTAATCAGACAAGAACTCTGTACTCAGACTTTACAATCCAATCATGTAATTAATATATGAACCTAAAGAGCCATTACCCAAGGTACACAGGAGAAAGGGACATTAGAATAGGAGCAGACTCTCAAAATGTGGCCTTTTTTTTAAATTAAATTTTTCCGTTTATTTTACATACTGACCGGCCACTTTCCCCTCCCTCCTCTCCTCCTGTTCCCTCCCCCCACAATCACTCCCCCTCATCTCCACTCAAAAAGGGGCAGGCCTCCCATGGGAGTCAACAAGGCATAGCACATCAAGCTGAGGTAAGACCAACCTCCTCCCTCTGCATCAAGGTTGGGTGAGGCAACCCAGCCATTTTTGTTTGTTTTTTTTTGTTTTGGTTTTGTTTTTTGTTGTTGTTTGAGACAGGGTTTCTCTGTAGCTTTTGAAGCCTACCCTGGAACTAGCTCTTGTAGACCAGGCTGGCCTCAAACTCACAGAGATCTACCTGCCTCTGCCTCCCGAGTGCTGGGATTAATGGCCTGCGCCACCACCACCCAGCCATGTGGCCATTTTTAATTAAAAAGGAAATATACACATTAGAGGTAATAGGTATTATTTACTAACTATGCATCTTGCTTAACTTGACATTTTTGGAAATACAGTATATCTGGTATATACAATCCTTGTGACAGTATAATTCCACAATGTCTAATCAAGTAACTAACTCATGTGCTCTCATATCCTCTGACTCACTAGTGCTACAACTTGGAATTTATGTCATACCTTAAAGGTGTCTCTAGACTTGAAGGTTAAAGGAATGGTACCAAAGTTAAGAGGAAAACCTTCCACAACACAAGTGACAGGTGAGGGGAAGCAATCAGAAGACTAAGTACACAACAAAGAGTTAAGAAAAAAGACGAAGAATTTAAAACTATTCTGAAGAATTATAACCACATCCCCAAATCTAGAGTTTACACAAATCAACATTATACTTAATACTATGCACTTGTATTTTCTAATACTTTAAAAGACTTTTTGTTTAGGGCAGAAAATGAACTGGTCTCTGGTGTTAAAGACTGATATAAGGAAGTGTGGTCACGTATAGGGAATATGCAAATCTCTCCCAAGAACTAAGAAGTTTGAAAACTTATTGTCATTAAAAGGAAAGAACAGTAAAAAAAAAATTCACCCTTTCCAATGGTCTCAATTCACACTTTAAGAATGTTGGTTTACAAGCTGGGTGGTGGTGGTGCACGCATTTAATCCCAGCACTCGGGAGGCAGAGGCAGGTGGATCTCTGTGAGTTCGAGTCCAGACTGGTCTACAACAGCTAGTTCCAGGATAGCCTCCAAAGCTACAGAGAAACCCTGTCTCAAAAAAAAAGAAATGTTGGTTTACTTTCAGTATAGATCATTTTTAATGGTGGTTAATATAAGTAAATCCATAGAAGAGTCCTTATTTTACATTAATTCTTATTGAGAATGTTTTCAAATTTTTAGGACATAATTAACAACTTTTGAGGTCAGAAGACAGGTAGTTCCTGGCTAAAGAGAAAAGCTCTAAGAGTTCTGGAACTGAAAAGGAGAGAAAAAATTTGAAAGGATTCACTTCTGAACCAAACCATGGGTTAGATGTGTTCAGCAGCAGAGCATGTGTGGGTGAAGTCCTGGGTTCAATCCTCAGTACTAAAAAATAAATGAACAAATAGAGACAAAGGACAAACATACATCCAGCATGCATACCTTAAGCCAGGGGTGGTGGCATACACCTTTAATTACAGCAAAACGAGCAGATCTCTGTTACTTTGAGGCAAGGCTGGTTTACATAGTAAGTCCCGGGACAGTTACAGCTACATAGTGAGACCATGTCTCAAAAAAGGCTGGGGGAGAGGGATGTAGAGATGGCTCGGTGGTTAAGAGCACTAGTTGCTCTTTTAGAGGACCCCATTTCAATTCCTAGCACCTACATGGCAACTCATATCTATCAATTCCAGTTCCAGGGCTTCTGACACCTACCTACAGACACATTAAAAAAAAGAACACCACAGTCCAGCATCAAATTACTTAAGATTAATCGCAAACAGAAACTTAGTCTAAGGAATATTTTTACTACAGCCATGATATTCCAAAGGTGCCACTCAGTCTCCCATGTACCTTGCTCTGTTTCATGTTTAACTCAAGCTGTGGCATCTAACAGCAGATTAAACTCCTTGCTCTACAATTTAGTTACAAATCACACAACTGTGAGCTAATTAACACCTGAATCTAAATTTCTAAAGTAGAAGTGAGTCCTGACAATCCATGCTTCAGGATTGACAGGTGAAAATGTAGAGAGCCCTTCAAGCATTGCTTGAGTAATAGCAATATCTGCCATTTGTTTCACCTCTAACCTTCCTACCCTATTCTCCAAAAATCTGATTTGAAGCTAAACCTAGGGGAAACTAGGTCTATTTCATTTCTAGTCTTTACACAATTAATTCAAGTTGTTAAGATCTTACATGTCTACTGTCAGTGGTCTCAGCAGCCAAGGCTACAATAACATTTTGTTTCAGCAGATTAGTATGTTTTAAAAAATTGCAAGTCCAATTATTTCAGGCTGCAGCCTACACCCAAAATGGGCAGGCAAGTAAAAAAACAACCCTGACCAGGACGCAGGAAGGAATATACTTATAATCTGCTTTTACTAAAAGTTAACATAACAGATACAATCTTAGATTTGCTATCATTTATAGTGTATTAATGTACTTGGTATAGGTAACATGCTAGTAGTTTAGAATTTCAAATGAAGTCATAAGCTAACAGTAACCATTTTGAAGGACGCTGATCCATGAAATAGTGTAAATTTAAGCCAACTTATTTTGCTGAACATAAAAAAGGCAAAACCACTTCATAGTTTCAGGGACACTGAGATAAAATAACTCATTTTATCTAGAGGATCTTAAATTTTCTCTTTTGTTTAGCATTAAGGAGGACAAGTAAAATGAAGACCCGCCTCAATTTCTAAGTCATTCTCTTAGCACATCATCTAGGATCAAGCAATGTAAACATACAGATGAGAAATTCATTCAGACTTCTAACACACTAAATTTGTACTGGTATTCAGAGTTTTTGCAAAGTTCCAAAAGCCCCAACCACTCCTCATTCCAAACAAAATATAAACTTTATCTCTTAGGTTGTATCTACATTTTATTTAGAGTCATGACAGCAACCAGTTACATGTGACTAATTTAAAGTCAATAAAATGGAAGGTAGGGTAGGGGTTGTGGGGCAAGCACTACCTTGCATCTGCAACACTGTAGCTATTACTAGGCATCTGCTGTACCAGCTAGGAGCTGCCATGAGCAGGCCTGGTAGGCTACAACAGCCAAGTTCTGAGCATGCCAATGGAAGCCAGGTGTCCAGGCACAGATGGAGTTCTTATAGCAGGCCAGCCTCCCATGCTCTGACATGACACCCTATTCAGGATAAATATCTGTATCACAATAGAAAACAGCAGGTACAGCTGCTGCACTTCAGCTCTGCCAAAGACGCCTTTGTTTACCCAGGGAGCACAACTGTGGAGCTTGGCAGTGTCATGACCCTGAGGACTGATTCTATTGGATGACCATGATGTTCCAAGGAGCCCTCATCAAAGTACAGTGCCACCTACTAGGATGGACAGTGACATGCAGAAGCATTCATTAGGTGACACAGATGTCCCAATTGACGATTAGGGCTAGATACTCACTATGTGATGAAGGTGAGAGGGCTCAAGAAAACTGCTCACATAATGACAAGGGACTAAAGACACCTGTGGTAGTGGACAGAGTGATGCATGGTGAGAAGCAAGAAATCCCCTTAGGAAAACCACCCCTCAAATCACTATGACAAACTGGACCCTAAGGACAGGTCTCCCATCTCAGTTGATCAGCTAAAGACCCCTCAAGAATACCTACCATATGGTTCTAAGGGGCATAGTCCACACTGTACCAGATTTTTCTTTGGGCCACCAGCTCACAAAAAATGACATGGAGACTTATTATATAAAAGCTCAGCCTGTAGCTTAGGCTTGTCCCACTAGCTCTTATAACTCAAGTTAACCCATTTATATTAATGTATGTTTGTCTCGTGGCTTTTTACCTCTCTTCCACCTTGTACCTCCTGTTTGTCCTCTGGGTCCTCTGGCACCTGTCTCACACTGCCATTCATCTCCTCCACCCCACCCCACCCCCGCCCACATGCCCNCTACTGGCCATTCAGCTCTTTATTAAGACAATCATAAGGCATCATGGCAAAGACATTATCTTTACAGAGTACAAAAAAATTATTCCACAACACCATACCCTCAGGGGGGTAAACTTGGGGGGTGTACTTTCTTCCCTATTAAAAGCCCAATATGATAAACAGCCACCATATTGACAGTAGAGAATAGGATTTTGCTACCTAGAAACTTGGGATCAAAACATTCTACTGTGTGACCTGTCTGCATAGTGGCAATTGAGGATTCCTTGTCCTGACTCCCTCCCTACCTAGCATCCTGATCCAACTGTTGAAGATGAAGTATTTTCCTGTGTGGTATGCTCTACACAAATGGGTTATCACAAAATAGACTAGTTCTGCACAATGTCCCTGGAAAGTCAATGCCTAAGTCTACTTCTGGAGCAAGGCAAATGAATTCCATTTTTACTAACTCATCCTCGTCTTTTAAAAACAACACTTAGTTAAAATGCCTTTTTATATTGCTTCCATATAAGTCTCTGTAGTATGACTCATTTTCACCAGGACATCCCTACATTGCAAATGCTTCTCCTTTCCTAGGAGGTAGATTCACCTAATCTGAACAAGTACCTTCTGAGGCCAACTCAATCTAGGGTAAGCCTGTTCCTGCAGGCTTGTCCTCCTTCGCTTCCATTAACTGAGCTCTTAATGCCTGGATAATAGAGTTAACTTCGGGTCTGCCTATACTACACACAAGGGTCCCAATAGTCAGGGTCTTCAAACAGCCCTAAACCCACAGTTTGTCTGGCCATAAAGGTATCAAGATGTTAATGTTTCTTCATTTATTCCATTGATGATCCCACCAAGAGGCCTTTCTTTGAGGTATTATGAATGGCTGCTGAAACATTCAGGTCATTCTCTGGGACACTAGTGAGCTATAACTAAAAGAAATAAAAAAAATAAATCAGAGAGCCCCTTCCTCATTATTACAATCTTAAGGAAGCACAAATACTGCACAAGTAATGAGTCCCAGCCATAGAACTTTGCATGTGCAGGGAGTGGGGATGGGATTTTGTGCGGGGGAAACATAGCCTTAAGTAGCTAAGTTACTACAAATCTAGTTTTAGAATTTGCACAAAAATCAGGATTATAGGACTTAACAAGAAGATTATGATGATTGGTCAATTTATCTTATTCCTGTCGACAATTTGATATGGGGGATATATTAGTACCAGGATAGTTGTCCACTTCTTGAGGTTTGTTTGTTTTATTTTTATTTTTGTTGTGGCTCAGGTTGGCTCAAAATTGCAATCCCTCTGATTCTGCCTCCCAAATGCATGGGCTATAGAAATAAATAACATTTTACGCAACTTTGAACTTATATGTGAGGACTCTGGAGTAATTTGTGACATGCTGAAGGCTATCTAGCTAAAAAGTATTGATCTAAGACTATCTGAAGTCCAGAGACTCTCTTTGACTGATGAACATGTGGACTATAAACATCTTTCATTCTTTCTAAAAGTATGAGGCTCAACAGTTCTACTCCACTGGCTCTGAAACTTCAGTATGCATCAGATCACCTAGAATTCTGCTTAAAAACAGATTGGAGTGATGTGGGTCTAGGCAAGGCCCAAGAAATTCTATTTCCAACAAGTTCTTAGACAATGCTAATGCAGCTGATCAGTCAGGAAACCATACTCCAAGAACTATCACTGTTCTAATCATATTCTTCCACTCAAATAGACACTATTACTAACTCAAGACCCCAACTAATTTAATGACCTCTATAGACTGGATCCTCAATATTCTGCTGTTTACTTATAGCCCTCCCCTTAACCACTGTAGACCTGGAGAGATGGCTCATCAGTAAGAACATTTGGTGCTATCCCAGAGGATCAAAGTTTGGTTCCCAGCATCCACCTTCGGTATTATCAGCTCCAGGGGATTCCACACCCTCCTGCTTCAGAGGGCATGTTTACACACATGGCATAGATAGACAGACATAAATGACAGATATAAACATAAGTAAAAATGATATTTTTAAATGAAACAAACTCTAGTTCTCTGAGCTCTAGTCAGTCATTCCATCTAAAAGGATGACTTCAAGATTAAATGGCTTATTAAATATGTAAAGAGAAGGACCAAGATTCTGGTAAGACACAGTAAAGGCAGATAATTATCTCTAATAGGTAAATCCTCAATGAAAGATAGAAATTATCTTTATAAATAAACTTTGGATTCATAAAGCCCAGGTTTGCCTCAAACTATTTATTATATAGCCAAGGATAGCCTTGAACTCCTGATTTTTCTTCCTTCATCTTCATGTATTGGTATTATAAGCATGCACCACCACAAATGATACTGCTAAATGTTCCAATCTTTAAAAAAAAACCATTTAGACTATAGGCAACTAATAACCACTGAGAGAGGTCTCTCTCAAAAATGACCCCCCCATTGGTTATCTATCACAAAGTGGTCAGTTCCGAAATCATATATACACAAGTAACACACACACACATGTATGCAAGCACACACCCTTCTGTAAGCTTGTAGCTTGACTAATAGAGTATTTAAATCTAAAGAAGCAAAATACATTTCCTAGCCAATTAAAATAGTAAGGTTTAACGGGAACCTCCATTTCTCTTTATGGGCCACCAGCACCATGTGGGCTTCTTAAAGACACACTAACATATTTTCAGTGTGGTATATATAGCATCAACTTCTAGAAGAAGGACTGGGACCATGTCATGTCATATATGTCTGCAAAGCACTCCCATCTTACAAGACTTAAGATAAAATATTAAAGCTACACTTCACAGGTGAAGACTAGACTTGGTAGTGGAATAAAGCTCTATTACCTAGTTCAAAGATTAAGCTGTTCAGCAAATGCTCAAGAACTCAACTTTGAGTTCCATGAAACTCTGCATCTACTCAGCAGTGGGTAAAAACCTATTTACTTTATGCATTAGAAAGACTGATGCAAAAAAAGCGGCATAAGATTTAAATACAATTCTACTGTGCATTTTCTTACACACTGAGGTCAATATAATCATACAGCATTAAGATTCTTATTTCTAGTTTTTCACATATATTTTAAGAACCACTTTTCCATGACAAACCTTTTGAAGGCTTTAAGGATTTCTTAAAAATTAGACCCATTCTATAATTGCCAGTTACTATAATCTACTTTCAATTTAATTATTAATTTTGCAGTTTGAGCCTGCTGTGATGCTCTTCCTGATAAATGGTGTAAGGTCTCTAAGATCTATTAGGTTTAATCTAATGGACACTAGTGAAGCACTCCTAAATGATTTTTATTTCCTTTAAGTAGAGTTTTAAAAATAGCAAATTCAAAACAATTCAATATTCAGCATTAACTAGACTTAAGAGCCACTGTGGAAATTTCTTGACTGTGTAATTTTTTTCACTATCTCACAAATACCTATCTTCTCATACAACTATTAACACGTACTTTTGCTCCCAAATTCATTAACATAAGCTTTAGTTTAGGGGTTGTTTTGTTTTTGTGGTACTGGAGCTGTATGTATCGACTGTCTTTATATATATATATATATATAGAGAGAGAGAGAGAGAGAAAAGAACTCTGAGATGAAGAGTGCAAAACCAGTCAATAGCGTCAGGGTGGGTGAAATGGTTATGGCATGTAACACAGGTGTACACTATGAGGGAGAGGGTCTGTTTCTCTCCAGAGAACATGAGCGGCTAAAGGGAGTGAATGAGCTGACATAGAAAAGCAAATTCTCTGGTCCTTGAGGCCTCCTTTATTTCCTTAGGCTCAACTAGTCACAGAGAAATGAAATCCGAGAGAGGTGAAGAAGCAGCCACTGCCACCATGTGGTATTCTGAGCCATCAAGCTTAAGCTTGTATCTGAGGGATGTGGCTATGTCTGAGCACAGATGTATACTGACTAAAGACCACAGTAGACTAGCTGGAGGTGGAATTTGCATGTAGAGCTGCCCTCATCCTTGGTGAAACTGGCTTAGAAGACCTTGATGTGTTTGTCAGTGAGACTGGTCTGGAAGTGGTATATGTGCTTGGGCACCCCCACATTGCAATTAGAGAAAATGTATCTTTGTCTCCAGGCTGAACTCATTTTGGGATCAACAAGCTTGTGCTCTTCTTTTGACAACATACCAAAGGCTCTGTACCACCAAGCAGGCACCTTTTGCTCTCAGCATATCACCAAGACTGTCAAAAGGACAGCAATGCTGATAAGCTTGATTCATGGTGTCAAACGCTCTATACTGGATTCTGGACTTTGGTCCTTGGTGGCTACAGCCTTGTTTGGAAGCACCACTGTCTCCTTTCATTTTTATTTAAAGACAAGGTTTCACTAAATTGCCCAGGTTGGTATGGAACTCACTTGATGATCCTCTTTCCTCAACCTTCTGATAAGCTCAAGTACAGGCCTGAGCTTGCTTACTTACGATACTCTTATTCCCCAAAGCACTATTTCACAGGAGGCTGAATTAGCCATTTTAAGCAAGATATGGAAAAAAAAAAGATTAAGTCTCAGGTGTTTTCAGTCTTTGAGTTAAAAAATGTTTTGTGTGTTTTGGGGGAGAAATAGTGGCCTTTAAAAAATATGCTGATAAGGCACGTTGACTTTCATGGTTTAAAAAAACCCCAAATACACAAATGGCCTTTCATTTATTAAATGTATTCAAATTCTGGGCATCTTTAATTGAAAACCCACAGTTCTAGTAAAAAGCTAGAAAATTAGTCACATCAATGGATGGGTCTTCATTTTTCAGCCTGTCTTCTCAATTGCTCTAAGAAATTAATTAGGCCTTAAACTTATTCTTAAAAAAGCAGAACAGGGGGCTGGAGAGATGATCAGTGGTTAAAAGCACAAACTGCTCTTACAGAGGAAAGGACCCGAGTTTGAGTTCTGGCACCCTACATCACGTGGCTCACCACCAGCTCAGGGGTAACCCAATGCTTCTGACTTCCACAGACATCTGCACTTGTACACACACACACACACACACACACACACACACACACACACACAGATATACATGATCATAAAACAAAAAACATTTTAAAAGGAAAAGCAGGAACACAGCATATACTTGGGTCCTATTTAGTTCAAATGTAGATATAGAGACCCTTTTATTTTACGGTGAGTGACTCCCTCCTATTACAATGGGAAGATGGGTACAGAACAGGAAGCTCAATTAAGACAAGGAAAGGATGTAACTAACTCTAGTTATAAGCTACAAATATAGTATATAAATGACACGAAGATTTAAAACATTAGCAGGAAATACCAGTGAGGAATAATACCAATAACAGCATTACTACAAATCTAACATTGATAAAGATCTCCTGGGGCATGGTGGCACATGCCTTTAATCAAAGAACTCATGAAGAAGAGGCAGCCTGGTCTACATAGTGAGTTCAGGGTCAGTCAGGGTTACATAGTGAGGCCCTATCTCAAACAAAAACAAAAAAGAAAATAAAGATCCATTTTAGAATACATGCAATCTCACTGAAGTTTAAATATTACAGAGAGATGAACCTTCACATTCTTATATAATCTGTAATAGTTTAAGAAATAGAAAATGGTTAGCTGAGAAAACCAGGGGCCAGGACAAGTTTCAGAGTGAGAAAGAGGACTTACCTAGATTTTTTCCAAATTCTCCAATTTCTTACTATAACAGCTCCCTCTTCACCACCAACTCTCTAACAATCCAGTTCCAATCTTAATACCAAAGAATCTCTTAGTTATCTAATAGTCCAGGTGCATGGGGTCCAGGCTATCTCTACCAGCAGATAGTAAAAGACAGACTATAACCTCTCTCTCCCTGTACTAGGAAGCTTACTGTTACAACCTGAGTTTCTAGAATCTGTACCAAGGCAATGTTATCAAAATAGGGAGGTGAGAAA
This sequence comes from Ellobius talpinus, assembly GCA_001685095.1. Taxonomy (NCBI): domain Eukaryota; kingdom Metazoa; phylum Chordata; class Mammalia; order Rodentia; family Cricetidae; genus Ellobius; species Ellobius talpinus. The sequence goes on along the minus strand of LOJH01028969.1, from coordinate 6,584 downwards.
AAAGTATAAAAGGTTTTATGCTGGCCTCTGATTCTCCATAAACCTACATAATCTCTACTACTTCCAGTCAATTCAGATTTAAAAAGTGTTTTAGTAAGAACTCTTAATTAGCTCCCCTCCTTCCACTTCCATTGCTAATCAGGAGCTCAACTACAAAGAAATATAGGAGACACCACAAAGAGAAGGGTAAACTTGGGTTTTTGAAATTTTGTTTTTAAATAGGCTTTCTCTATGCAGCCCTGGCTGTCCTGGAACTTGATCTGTAGACAAGGTTGGCCTTGAACTCAGAGATCCACCTGCCTCGGCCTACCAAGTGCTGGGATTAAAGGTGTGTGCCACCACCACCTGGCTAAACTAAGGGTTAGTCTTAAATAGCTGATATAAACTTGCCAGATCAGTGTCCTGCCAATCAGTAATATTTCTGTAAAAAAGTTTATCACTAGGCATACAGAAGTGGTAGCAAGGTTAAAATATGAACATTTATTACGTCTCAAAAAGATATTAGTCTACTGTAGTTCAAGTGTGGTGTAACACTCAGGAGACAGGAGGATCTCAGTTCAAGACCAGCCTGGACCACACATAGAGTAACGTTCTATCTCAAAACATTTCAATACCTAGAACCAAGAAAACTGGGTAGTGCAGTAAGAAACAACAATATAAAAAATATTGAGACCAAAATTTGGTTAGTTCTTACTCTTAAAAAACAGAAAACCTACCTGGGCTTGGTGGTGCACACCCTTAATCTCAGCACTTGGAAGGCAGAGGCAAGTAGATCTCTGTAAATTTGAGGGCCAGCCCAATCTACATAGTGAGTTCCAGAGCAATCAGGGCTATGTAGAGACACTGTCTCAAAATAAACAGACAGACAAACCTGGGGCCTGAGAGATGGCTCAACAGGTAAAGGATTGTGTAGCCAAGCCTCACAACCTGAGCCTACATGGTGGAAGAACTGACTCAGGCAAGTGTCCTCTGACTAGATGTGACACTGTGGCTGTTGAGCTGTGTACACACACACACATGCACACACACAGCATGTGTGCAAGCAAACACACAAAGCAAAAGTATTACAAGAACAAAGAAAAAACTAGGAAGCTATTACAATTCCAAAGTTGTCTCTTAAGTTTGTTCTATGTAACAAAGGCAGGTTAACACTGTCTACCTAACACGGTTCCTTGTATTTGTCTAGATTAATCTCTAGTCACTTCAATTTACAGAAACAAGCAAAAATGTTGATTTAAAATGGGAGTGGGTGCATAACAACAAAAACAAAATAAAATGGGGATTAGTATTCTGGTAGAGATGCATATAAAAAATACTATGTGTTTCAATTCTCAAGGATGGTACATAGAGGTGAAGATGGTAGGAAAGTGAATATAACTAGAAACAGGAAAACAAATTAAAGATGAGTTTCTACCACAAAGAAGTAAAAACTGAAGTTGCTTTTTTACCAAAATTTTGAGATGCTAAGTAACACATTTTGATACAGGCAGTCTAAGTCAATGGTACTATAATCTGTATGTACTCCAGAAGTATTACTTGAAAACGTACTTACAATATTTCTTAAACATATGCAAGGTGCCATTTTAAACAATACCTACTTATCATTTCATCAACTATGAAACATTTCCTCTAACACTGCCAAAATACTTTATATACGGGTCATATATATCTGCCTTCTTAAAAAAATTCTCTGAGACAGGGTTTCTGTGTAGTCTTAGATGTCCATGAACTCCATCTGTAAACCAGGCTGGTCTTGAACTCACAGGGATCGCCTGCCTCTGCCTCCCAAGTGCTGGGACTAAAGTGCCACCACTGCCTGGCACATGGGTTTCTGCTTTAAACATTTTCTTTCCTAATCAAGTCTTGGCCACTGTACTGCCCTCCACCCTTCTTCACTCCCTTCTAAAGTGCCCAGGCCCACATTATCAGCATTGCACACTACCAGCACCTAGATAGCCATGAGGAAGAATGGAGTTTGAAAAAAAGCTAATTCTTCCAAATGATGGCTTCAGTTTTAGAGTCCCTATTTCAGCTACTGGCCTGAAGCCACAGAAATAGAAAGGTGCTTCTCAAACTTCCAATTTACAAAGAAACAAAATAGAGACAGACACCCCTCCATTTATTATGAAATCTTCCCTTAAACACAACACTCCATTGACTAAATCTGGAACTTCTACCCTAAATTCAACACCTTAAGGTGATTTCTCAATTGTTTGCCCAAATGCCTTTATTTTGCAAAGTTAGTAGATTAAAAGTAATCAAATATAATCAGATAATTTAAACCATAGAACACAGAATTTCACTCAAGGACTCCAACTTTTAAATGCCAACAAATATGTTTTACCATTCTTTCAAGTTGTTTGTTTTAAATAAAAACAAAAAAGAAAGGAATAAGAAAACACAAACCACCTCTAGGTTTGACACCAAATGCTTATTGCTAATATTTGAGGTCTCAAGGTAAATTACACCTACAAAGTAATTACACTTGTAATTCATTTCAATGTGAACCTAGAGCTTTTAGAGTCCAACATAGTTTCATAGGAGAAAGACACAATCTCTCACACAACATGTTTCTGGGGAAATGACTGAGTTTGAAGAAAGTCGGTTTTACTTGGCATCTAATAAATGGCAAAAGTTATTGAAAATCTGTAATGTACATTATGCACTCATGCCCAACTTGTATGAATAATACAATTTCAGAATAATGTGGTCTTGTAAAATGACATGCATTAAGAACGACAAAAACATTTCCCATAACATAACCAACAAAAGACAACTGTTGCTGTAATTAATATACAGTTTTTCTAACATTTTACAGATTGAAAAAGTAGACTTTTTAAAAACTTTCCCATGCCACACAACAAAAACAAAAAAATCTAACAACCTATATAAGGCTTAAAAACAGGTTAACTATAAGATGTCCTGCCACTCACACAAATAGCTATTACTTAACTATTCCCAGAATAAATCAAAACTTAAAAATTTTCAAACTTCCTAAATCCATTATTTTTATGCTTGTAGAAAAGACTCGACTTTGCCACCCTGTGATATGGTTTACGTAAAATATGGGGAACAACTATGGGTTATCTTCCATTTTACAATATCTACTTAACCAAAGAAAAGTTGAAGTTAAAAGGTTAGAAATAGTACCCAGTTTTTGTCTTTTAAACCATGAGGTCTTTTTCTGATTTCTTCAGTAACTCCTGGATTTTCTTGTTTTAACAAAATACCCAGGCTAAAATCTGTGAGATGTGGTAAGCTCCAAGTTAGTAGCATTTCAAAATTTCAAAAAAGGTCCATCAAGGAGTCTGGTTGCAGTGTAAAAAGAAATACCTCACTGGAGTCTAATACTTACATGTGTCCAAACTGAGTCTAAAGGTTTCCAGACTTCATTTGGAAAGACCACCAGTTTTAGCTTTAAAATATAATAAGCATTTCAGAGCCACATGAGCCTTCTCATTGCCTACCTCAACTCATACCCAACAGACAGCAAGCACACCTTATCAAAATTAAGCCAATTAAGCCTACCCAGAATCAACACATGCTGACAAATCATAGATGGAGTTGAGTAATCAGTCTACTTTGATGCAGGAAGAGGAGGAAGCTCCCAAACTCCAGTAAGACGGGCAGCAACTTTAAGTCTTTGAAAACAGAAAAGGATTACCAGCACCTTAAGCTGATGTTATCGACGTTACAGCAAGGCATCCTATGCAGTACTGTAATAATGACCCAGCCTCACTACGGTTAGTGCTACTGACAAAGGGAATAGCTTTCATTCAGGTGAAAGGAAAGTATGAAGTATGGGCTGTGTTCCTAAAATTCCTAGCTCATTGTTAATATCTTATATACAAATATACTACACAAATAATATTTTCACAGCAGTTAGTTGAGTATGGTCCAGAATGTTCTAAATTTCACACAAAAAGCTGTAATTTTTAAGTACCGTAAAGAATGAGCTCCCCAGCAGGGGAAAAGTATTGTATATCTTACAGAATTTAGTAAGCAAAATAAGGAATATGTGGTTTTACTTTGTGAACTTGCAGCTAATCTGTAAGATAGCTCAAGATCACTTAAAATCATATTTAAGTAAATATTCTCTCACTATAAGGATCAATTAAGAAGTCAGGGTATTAAAAACTCATTTTTAAAATTGTCTTTCATATTTACATGCTCAATCACTAGTTAACAGTGTATTGGTAGAGCAAGCAGTTACTGAAACTACATGTAGACAATACCCACACAAAGGTAATCACTACAGCATCAGAACTTTCTGGTGGGAGATACTCAAGAGTGCTTGTCATCAAGGTTTTGGTAAGGAATAAATGGGCTGCCACAGATTATCACCTCCCTTTACTCATCAAAACAGGAAACTCCATTTCTTCAAACCTACTGTATGGAGGCTAGGTCCATGACTTTAAAGTGTAATCAGTTTCCTATCTATCAAATGGAGATTAAAAATACCTAATTCATAAGGTTCTTACAAAGAATACGTTAGATGAACCAAGAAAAGAGTTGAGGTGCAAGTCTGACAGTTAAGTGCTCAATAAATATTAAACATCATTGCTGGAAAATGTGAATCTATTCTAACAGTTAACAGAGGCAGTTTAATTTACTCTCTATAAAAATGCAAAGATAACATACCAAGTCCATAATCATGCACATATTCAGTAGCTCCTTTCTAATATTTAGATGAGAACTATGGAAGTTAAACTTGAGGGAAAAGGCTCAAGTTTGTTGCATCACTAAATACATCACATACCAGACCCAATTAAAAAGCAAATACTTTTATTATTAAATTCTTACCTTCCTTCAAAGAGCTTAAAACCACTTCTGAAATCCACACCTACCCCATTCTTTGCCCCCTTTCCAAAGAAGCATATCTATTTAAGATGGCTTTCTAAATTAAAGAGGTCTCATCTTCCTCTTTCAAAAGCCTGATAGGATGGACAAACACACCCAAGAAACAAACCAACCCCTGGCAATTCTCAGCACCTAGCCTTGTACAACACCCTTGCCCAGTCACCTCTGAGAAATTTCCCCACCCCCAGATAAAATTAAGTCCTTTATGTTCCCAAAGCATTTTGGGTACACATAATGCTACAGAACCTACCTTGTAATTAACTAATTATGACTCCTCCAATAGGATGAATTGAAAGCAAGGCAGAGATGTGGTCACAGGTTCAATTCTAGCACTAAGCACAGTATATATTAGGTGCTCAAGAAAAGCTAAGCTTTACTTAGATTCTCTCCGGACTCATATCTCTTTTTGGATGGCTGCTCTCAGTTGGGCAGGCCAATACCATAGACTGTTGCACCAGAAAACCTACTTCTTAAACGGCTTCTCCCACTAAAGCTCCCCAGAACCCAAACTCTATTAAACACGATTATGTACCAAATCAGAGGGAATTTCCAGCATACTACAATGGGATTGTTGGAAAGCCTATAAATATGAACTTCTTACTGGGGTAGTGGGAGGGAGACACCCACCAACACATTCTTCACAGGGTAGTTTTGGTGGAAATATCTAAAAAACAAACGACTGGAAAGGGCTCAAAAACATGTGGGAAAAGCTAGCTAACCCTTGATTCCTGAAATACAGCAGCGTTGGAGAAGAATGAACAGGAAAACAGGAGTAGGGGCTGGCCACTCTTTGTTTCAATACATAAAATCTTTTCAAACTCCCTATAGTCCCTAAAGACCAGCACACCAGGTCCAGATGAGCAGCGCAATCTTTCCTCAAGACAAGTCACTAAACTGTGTCTCTTTATAAAACAACAACAACTGCCTTGGAAAGCCTAGCCACAAAGTTCGAGTCACTAACACTTTTAATTTTATAAGGAAAATCAATATGCTCAAGTCCAACACTAACACTAGGTGACACATAGATAACGTGAAAACTTTTTAAAGGGAGGTATCTTTGCAAAGAACACAACTTGGGAAAACAATCCCAAAATACAAAGAACTCCACAAAAGGTTGACTTTAGTTTTTTAAGCCATAACTGCTATCATAAACATCTCACCACGAAAAAACACAAAACCCCAGCTGCCTACGGGAATCTTTCATTCTGGAAGCAGAAAAAAAGCAAGCAAACGTGAAGCAGAAAGCGAATAACTTCCAAAATAAAGTTCTATTTAGGAAAAAAAAGATAATTTAGTATCCAAGCCTTGCCTCTCGGGTGAGGTCTGTGATTTATGTGGCTCTGCTCTGGACGGCTCAAAGAAGGAGCCGAGGGAGGGAGAGAAAGACACAGGCACTGAAAGGAGAGGAGAAAAAGAAAATGGCGCAGAGACTAAGTCCCGACTGTCGACAAGGCGACTTTCCCGGGAAGAATGCCGGCGGAGCAAGACCGCCCGAGACCCAGCGACGAGCGACGCGGGGTCTCCGTTGCCCCCTCTAGGGAAGGCCGTGATCTGGGGGTGCTGGGGCCCCGGGAAAGGGGGTCTAGGGGAGGCCCGATGGGAACAATGGGGCCGGTGAGCGAGGAGCCGGGACTTAGTCTCTGGGACGCCATGTCTGTCCTCTGCCCGGCTCCGGCCCGGCGCGGGGGAGACGGCCGGCGGCGTGTGGGGACACTCGGGTGGGG